>MU377064.1:0-134409 GCA_022495195.1 Xylaria digitata
TTTTTATTTTAAAAATATTAAATAAGCTGTTTTATATTAAAGTTTTTATTAAAATTAATTTTAAAAACGTTTATTATTATATATAAGTTAAAAAAAAAATAAGTAAAAAACAGCTTTTTATATTAAATATAGTTATTATAAATTTTTTGTTATATTTATAAGTTTATATAATACTTTTGCTATTTTTTAAAATTATATAACGTATAATATAAGCTACTAAAACACTTTTTTAATTTTTATATACTGTCACATACAAGCACATGTTGCACTACAAGCACATGTCGCACTTTTCTTGGCGTACCCCATACGCTAATTTTCTATGCAAAGCTACTTACTCCACTTTTCAATAACTCCTTTAATTTAAAAGCTATAATAAAATAAATTATATTATTAGATTCGCAATTAAATAAAGAATTTAAACATATTTTTCTTTATTTTCTAACTATTTTATTTAAAGCGCTATTAAAAACTACGCTAAAATAATCTCTGCAAATTTGTTTTTTAAAGCTATACGCCCAAATAAAATAGTTAAAAAATAAAAAAAAATATGTTTAAATTCTTTATTTAATTACAAATCTAATAATATAATTTATTTTATTATAGCTTTTAAATTAAAGAAGTTATTAAAAAGTAGAGTAAGTAGCTTTGCATAAAAAATTAGCGTACAGGGTACGCCAAAAAAAGTGCGACATATGCTTGTGTATAACGTTATATATTTTTAAAACATTAATTATTTAATAACTAATAATGCTGCTATAGTATAAAAAAAAAATATAAAGCTTGTATTATAAGCTATATAACATAATTTAAAATTATTTATTTAGCGTGCTGCAATTATATATAATATTTTTTATATAACACTTTATACACAATAATAAAGTTGTTTAATAAAAGTAATTATATTAAGCGCTAAATAAAATTTAATAAAATTTAAAAAGCAAACTATTATATAATATATAATAAATTTAGTTTTGCAATCGTTTTTGTATTAGTTAAGTAATGTTAAAAATATAGCTAATTCTTTTTTATACGCATATAATGCAACTGCAGTTAACATTAATTAAGCTTTAAACTTTATATAATAATAACTTATTTTTTATATGCGTTTTAATTAAAAAATTAATTATTAGCAAATTTTTTGCAAAAATTTCAACATATATTAAAAATAGTTTAAGCTTATATAACTTATAATAACAAAATTTAAAATTAATAAAAAAAATATTTATAACTTTAATAAAATTAGTTTTATAATAAGCAAAATATTGTTTAAAATAATTATTATAATTTTTAATTAGCATAAATAACTAAAAGTTATATATTAAAGCAATTAAAAATAGTTATTTATTATTTAAAATGTTAAGTTATATAATTATGCAGTTTTGTTATATATTATTTTAGCAAAAAAAAATTATTTTTTATTATAATATAAAAACAACAAATTATTGTTTAATTAAGTTATTATAACAACAAAAAACAATTAAACAACAAATAAATAAAGTTTTGTTGCATAAAAGTAGATTATATATATATTGTTAATTTTAGCATAGAATTAACAGCGTTGTTTTTTCTACGAAAGTTATAAGCCCTTGGTTCGCTTTAAAGCTAGCTAGCTTAACGGTATAATTGCCTACTTGCAATATATTCTTTTTTGTTTTTTAGTGTACAACAAAAAATAACACCATGTTTTTACTAACTAAAAACAAAAAACTAAAAGGTTTGATTTTTATATTAAGTTAAAAAAACAGACTTGGACGCTTATAAATAGCTTAATAAGTACTATTTAATAGCTAGCTTAAAACAAAGCAAATAAAAGTCGGATGCAAATATATAGCACGTAATTTAGCGCTACGCTAATATAATTAATAACAATATAAATTAGCTGGAGTAAGCATACGTAAAAAGTTATATCTGCATGTTTACATATTAGCTATTTTTAGCTAAGTTGGCTTGCTAATCTAAAAAGTGTGTTGCATAAAAGTAGATTATATATATACTGTTAATTCCAGCATAAAATTAACAGCGTTGTTTTTTCTGCAAAAAGTTTTAATTAGATTTAACATTTTAATAAACATATTGCGTGTTATATAAAAAGTATTTATTGCTTATTAATTTTTAACAGTTATAAAAGCTATTATTTTACTAAATTTAAGTTGTATGCTAAAAACTATAATATTATTATTTTTTATATGCTTTTTTATTTGTTGCATCGTTTTTAGCTTTTTAATATTAGTTATTTTAGCTTATTAAAACATATATATATAAAAAAAATTAATAAATTAATATAAGTATATATTATATATATTAAAAACAAAGATTTTTTTATAGCGTTTTATTAAACATATAAAGCATTTATAACTAAATTAAACATTTAAAAAAGTTTTTAAAGCATTAAATTAATTTTATATAATTTAAATTATATAATTTTATAGTTTAAAATAAAATTACTAACTAAAATATTGCTTAAGTTATTATTATTAACTAAAAAACATTTACTTTTTTAAAAATTATAAACTTTATATAACGCATTTTACAAGCTAGTTTTGCATACAAGCAAGTTTTGCATTTTTCTTAGCGTACCCTATAGGCTACTTTATATGCAGGGGTACTTACTCCCCTTTATTATAACTTCGCGAAAAAAAGGTTGTACAATAAAATAATTAGTACTATTAGATTTATAATAAAATAACGAATCTAATAGTATTTTTATTTATTTTTTAGCTATTTTATTTGGGCGTATAGCTTTAAAAAACTATAACAGAGCGCCCCACATTTATTAAGTGAGTGGCCAATTAAAACAGCGCTAGTAAATATAGGACAAAAGCGCACTTTAGTATAAGCTAAAGAATTAAGTTATATAGTTATATACGTAACTATAAAACTATCTGAAGTTTAGCTAAAAGTGCGCATATAACTAATATTATAAAGCATATATAAATAAAAAAACTTTTTAATAAATAAATAAAGTAAAAAATAACTTTTAATATACGCTTTTAAAAAAGTTTAAAAAGCGCTTTTAAAAGCGCTAGTTTTATTTTATTTTGCAAGCTAAAATTTTATTAAAGTTATAAGCCCGGTTTGTTTATAAAACTAGTGCTTTAAAAATATAGCAGTACTTTTTTATACTTTTATTATTAGCTATACTTTTTTTCTTTTTTTACTTTTTATTACTACGTTATATTTTAGCGTTAATTAAATATTTATTTAAACGTATTATAAATTATTTTAGTACTTTAAAACTTTTTCAAAATTTTTTTTTAAAAACTTATTAAAACTAAATAAGCTAGCACAACTATTATTAAACATATACAAAAGTGCTAAATATATAAAAATTAATAAACAAAAACTTATTAAATATTTATAACTTAGCTTACGCTTTTTAATATTTAATAAAAGCGTTAGCTATTAATTATATTTATTATTAAAAGCAAAAACAATATAATAAAAATTATGCTAACTAGTTATTTTAAAACAACGCTGCTGCTTTTACTTTTAACATAACTAGCAAAACTTTAAACGCTGCTGCTTTTTTTTTAGCACCTGCTTTTAATAACGCTTATTTTTTAGCTGCTAACATTAAAACAACTTTTAACAAACTTATTAAAAACTATTTTAATAAATTAGTTATTTAAGCAGCTTATAGCGCTAAATATAACGCGCTGTTTATATAAGTTAATAAAATAGTTAATAAATATTAATTAAAAATAGCTAGCATTTAATTAATTAAAAACAAGTTTATTTATTTGCGCAACTTAGTTAAAGCTTTAAAAAACAAATTTGCTTTAACTAAATCGAATATATAAAACTTAATTTTGCAAAACTATTAAAAAGCGCTTATAAAAACTTATTATAAAAGTATTAATTTTATAAAATAGTTTAAAAATTAAAAAATAGCATACTAATAAGCTAAAATGTGCAAGCTGTTTAAAATAACAAGCAATTTTGTAGCAAAAAACTTTTTTAAAACAGTTAACAATAAAATAGCTTTAAGCTAAGCTTAAGCCTAGCTAAACAAGCTAATAAAAAATAAGTTTTTAAAACAATTAAAAATTACTTTTAATTAGCTTAGCAAAGTTTTTGCAAATATTTTTTACAATTATGTTTACAAAAATAAAAAAAAAGCAAGCATTTATGTTATTTTTAATAAAAAAACTTTAAATAACTAAAAATTAAACAGCATTTACAATTAAAGCTTAAAGTTGCTAAAACATAAATATAAGTATAACTGCTTATGCTACAACATTTTTAATTAAACTTATAGTTAAAAGCTAAAAATATATACGATTTTATAATATGTTTTAACTAAAAAAACAAAGTTTTATTTAAAAAAGCTATTTATTAAAAAGCAAATAAAAAATATTAAAAAGCGCTATAAGTTTATTTAATAAAAAAAATTGTAGCAGATTATTAGCAAAAATAGTTAAAAAGTTTTTTAAAAACAGTAAAAAGCGTTTAAGCTTAACTAAAAAGAAAACTTAAACTATTTAAAAAAAAAAGTAATATATGCTATTATTAACCTAATAATTTTAAATGCAATTAAAAATAACTTAAAAGTGTTTATAACGTTTAATTAAACATTTTATATATTATTAAACAGCATTTTAATTAATAATTGCAAAACGTTTTATTTAATAAACTGCAAAGATTTATTAGTACTAAACTTTTTTGTTTTTATAAAAAATAAAAAAGTAGTTAACGCAAATATAAGCCAGTTTTTAATTTTAAAGTTTAAAAAAAAAATTTTAAAAAACATATTATTAAGCGTTTAAAATAAAAAAACAAAAAACTTTATATTTATTAAAATAGCGCTTATTAAAAAGTTTTATATAAACATTATTTTGAAATTAAAGCTACAAAAAAGTAATATATAGTACTTTAAACAAAACTGTATACTACAGTTTAAAAACAAAAAAAAAAGTGCGCTTATAATAAAACTTAAAAAACGTTATAACTTAGTTTTTTTTAAATATAAACTTATTACTGTTTATTTTAATTATGTTTTAATAATAATTATATTTTTGTTTTTATAAAAAATATTAGCAAGCGCTATAAAGCTTATATTAAACGTTATAAGTTTAAAATTAAAACGTTTATAAAAACTTTTAAAAAACCTTTTAAAACTTAAAAAAAACATAAAAAACTTGTAGCATTTGCGCGCTAAATATTTAAAACTAAAAGCGCTTAAAGCCTTAGTTTATAAAGCAAAAAATATAAAAATAAAAAAAACTTTACGCTTAAAATATAAAAATTGTATATAAGTGTATACATATTAAATAATTTTATAAAAAACATTAAAACAGCGCTTAGCAAAGCTGTTTTAAAAAGTTAATTAAAATTTGTTTAATTATTTTAAAAGTTTTAATAGCTTTAATTAGTTATTTGTTTTAAAAAACAAGTTTAATAGTTATATTTAAGCATACTTTTTAGTAAAAAAAACATAAAACTAAGTTTTTAAAACTATTTTATAATTTAAACGCTAAATAATATAATAATTTTAGCTTTTTATATGCAAAATAAAAAGCAATAATAACAAAGCTATAATTGTAATACAAAAAAAAACAAAATATAAGCAATAAATTAAAAACGAAAAAATTAACTTAAAAACTTTATTAGCGTACGTTAAAAAGCTTGTTAAAAGCTTTAAACAAGCTAAAAAAAAAATTATTAAAAAAACTATTAAAATGTTAACTAGTGTTAGCTTACTAAATAAGCTATAGCTAAAAGCTGCATAAGCTGCAATATAGCTATATAATATAAGCTTTTTAAAAAAACGTAATATATATGCTTTATATAAAGTTTTCAAGCGCTAGTTTACGCAATATTTTTAATAATATATATTAAAAACAATTAAAAATTTAACAAAGGATTTAAAGCTAAATTAAAATAAAATATATGCTTATAAATATAAAGCATATTTTGTTAAAAAAAATAAAAGCGCTTATAAAAATAAGCGCAACTATAAAACCTAATTTTAAGCGCATATAAAATATTTAGTAAGCTATAAAGCTATTAATTTATATTATATATAAATATTTTAGCTACAAAAAGTTATTATTATACAAAATGTTAAATTTAACAAAAAACTTTTTTATTACAAAAAACAAAAGCGTTTAGCAATTAAAATTAATAAAGCATAAGTTAAAAAAATTAAAATGCTAAATAAAATTTTTAAGAATTTTTTTAATATAATAAATATATAGTTATAAATAAAAAATATAATATATAAGTTAAATATTAATGCTTTTAACAAAAATAAAAAAGCGTTTAACCTATTTAATAAGCTTATTGTTGCTTAACAAAAAAAGCAAAAGTTAGAAATAAGTACGCTTAATAAGCTTATTTAAAAAAGCACAAAAGCTTAAGCTTATAAAAATTAGTTGCATAAACTTATAACTTTTTAAAAAACATTAAAGCTTAAAAAGTAATAGCTTAAAATTAAAAATAATAGTAGTACTTAATAAGTTAATTTAAAAGCGTTATAAAAAACTAATTTATTAAGCGCGCAAAAACAAAAAATAATAAACAATTTAAAAATTAAAACATTTTAAAAAACAAAAAAACAATTAATAAAGCAGAAATACAAATAACAAATATATTTATTAGTATTATAATTAAGCTGCAAAATAAAAAGCCAAAATTTTAAAAATGCTAAAAAAAACTAGCGCTTAAAAAATTAAAACAGTAGTGCAATTTTTATAACAATAATGTTTATAAAAAACAAAATAATTTTTTTAACTAAAAATTTAAATTAGTTACTTTTTTTAAAGACGTTTATATTTAATTAGCTAAAAACGCTTTATAAAAAAAATAAAAAATATAAAATATTATATTTTATATTTGTAGTAGCAATAAACTAAAATAAATTAAAACAATTAGAATTAAAAACTAATTAAATTTATAAAAGCAACTTTTTAATGCTTTTACTAAAGTTATAAAAGGATTTAGTAAAATATTAACTTAAAGAAAAATTTAAAGCAAACGTTTATAAAAAATTTTAAAGCTTAAAAAAATTAAAAGCGTTTAAAATTATATTTAAAAAGTTTGTTAAAAACGTTTTTTTTTTATTAAAATAAATGTTTATATATAAGTTTAATAATAAAAGCTATTTTAAAACGTATAAATTTAAAATAATAATAAAAAAAGATTTATAATTAAAAAACTTTTTATAATTTATTTATATAGCAACGTTAGCAATAAAAACATTTTGTTTAATAATAGCTATAGCAATGCAAAACAATATAAAGATTAAGCAATATAATATAATAAAAGCGTTTTTTAATGCTAAAAAAAAAAGAAAGACGCTTATTATAATAAACTTATTAAAAAGGTTTATTTAAAATAACAAAGTAAAGCTTTTTAAGCACGCTTTATATAAGCTAAAAAATTTGTTTATATTATAATATAAAAAATTTGTAAAAACATTTTTAAAAATTAATATAAAAGCTTTACTTAAAAAGCTTTGCTTATTTTATATTAAAAACTAAAAAGTGCTTATAGTTTTTTATATTAATAACTTTTTAATTGTTTATAAAAAAAAATATGTTAAACTAGCTATAAAAATAGTTAAGCATATTAAAAACGTTTATAAACTAAAAAAAAAAAGCAACATATTTTAATTTTTTAAAATTAAAATAGTTAAAAACTATAAAAAAAAAACAATTATTTTAATATATAATTAATATATTAAAAAAATAGCAAAGCGTTATAATTTTAATAATAATAGCTAGTTTTTTATAACTTTATTATTAATAAAAAAGCTTATAAAATTTTTTAAAAAAACAATTAAACAGTTTATTAAAGCGTATTAAAAGCGTATTAAATTAATTTTATATAACGTTATTATGCTAAAGCTAAATATAGCTTATATAGTTATATAACTATTAAAATTTTTAAATAATTTAAGCAACAAACATATGCAAGCGGCTAATTAAGTTATTAAATATTTATATAAAACGCGATTTTTAAATATAATATATAGCGTTTAAAACTTAAAAGTATAAGTGCTTTTAATTGCAAAAAATATATTATTTGCAAATAACTTAAAAACTAAGCATTTTTTGTATAACTATATAGTTTTTTTTTTTAGCAAAGCAATAGTATAAAAAGCAACAAAATAAAGCATTATTATTACTTTTACTACTAAAGCTAAAATTAATATTTTTAGTTTAACTAAAAAAAAAACTATAGCGTTACAAAAGCTATATAAAAATTTTTAGTTCGATTTAAATAGCGTTTAAATTATATATTTAAACAATTTTTAAGCTATACGCTTAATAGTTAATAAAAATTAAAAAATTAATATTTAATTAAAATATATAAACATTTAAAACATATAAATAAAACAAAAGTATTTTAAAAAAACTTTTAAAATTGTTTATTTTTTAATTAATTAAATATTAGCAAACAAACTTATTAAAAAGTTAAATAAAGCACAATTTAAATATTTTTAAACATTTATTAATTTAATAAATAAGCGTTATATAATTAAAAAAAATTTAAAAGTTAATATAAAAGCAAAAAAAGATTTTATTAAGCTAAAAAACTTGTTTTTTTTAAAATAAACAAAAAAAAAAAAAAAACTTAACAATGCTAAAAGCGTTAGCGCAGCTTAAACTACTAATACTATTACTGCTGCTACTATTGCTTTTTTTTTTTTACTTGCGCTAAAAATATAACGTTATTAACGTTATTATTGTTATTATTATTATTATTATTATTATTGTTATTATCGTTTTTTTTTTTTTCCGAAAAAAATGCCTAAACAAACGCTTACAAAAAAGTAAGCAAAACAAGCAAACGTACAGCGTTAGCAGCAGCAACAGCAGCAATAGCAGCAGCATACGCCGCTGCAAAATTAAATGCTATAAAACAACCTGTTTTACAAATAGCAGCGCGCTAAAACAACATTTTTTATAAAACATATAATTAGCAAACAAATAAAACTTAAGCAAAGTTAAAAGCGTTATTTTATAGCAGCAAAAGCATTAGCTTTAGCAGCAGCAACAAAAATAAAAACAAAAAAAGCTATATAAAAAAAGCTATTATATAATTAGCGTTTATTAATTATATTTAAAAACGTTTAATATAATATTTATTAAAAGCAGCAAACTTTTTTATTTTTGCAATACTAGCTATAACAAAACTTATGCTTAACAACTTGCTTATAGCAGCTACTACTTTGTTTATAAAAAACAAAAACAATATATTGCTTATAAAAAACTAAAGCAGGCTTAATTATAACTAGCACGCAAAGCGTACGCAAAAAAGTTGTAGCAGCAGCATACAACGCATTTTAGCAGCAACAATAAGCAACAGCAACAAAAAAGCTTTTTTTTTCGTTATTTTTATTGTTGTTTTTTTTTTTTTTTTTTTTTTTATTTTTTTTTTTTAGCTTCGGCTTTTATAGCTACTTACGCTTTTCGCACAAGCAAAAAAGCGTAAAACAACGCGCAAAAAGCTAGGCAAGCACGCACAAAATTAATACGGCAGCAAAAGCAAAAAAAAAAAAACAAGCTAGCCAAAAAGTTTAAAAAAAACAAAAAAAAAGCGGCGTAGCAGCAGCAAAAAGCGTAAACAAAAAACAAAAAGCATAAAACAAACAAAAATCAAATTTTTTAAACTATAATAACGTTAGCGTAATTTATAATATAATTTTAAATAAGCTATAAAAAGCATTTATATAAAAAATTTAGCAAGCAAATATGTTTGTTTAATATTATAAACATATAAAGTTAGTATTAAAAGCGCTAGCTATTTTATAAACTGCGCACTTATATGCATGCAAATATATTTAAAATCAAACAACATATTAATATAGTTTTAACTATAATTAAAATAAATAAGTTAGCAAAAGATTTTAAAAAAAAAGCGTACAAAAGCGTAAATAAGTAGCGTACTAAAACAACTTATAAAAAAGCTATAAAAAAAAAAAAAAAAAAAAAAAAAAAAAAGCAATTAACAAGTTAAAAAAATATATATACTAACAAAATACGTTTGCTACAGCGTTATTGCTACAGCAGCGCACTTTTTAATAATATTAACAAGCGTATACATTTATAATACAAAATATTAATATACTTACGCATACATATATAAATAATAATTTAAAAATATGTTAACAAAATTAATTAGCTATTTTAATTATAAAACAATATATAAACTATAATGTTGTTATATAGCGCTTAAGTTTTTTATTTGTATATAAATAAATATAAAAAGAAATAAAAAACGTTTTAAACATTATAATACTAGCGTACAAAGTTAAAATACATTTAAACACTATATAATTGTTTAAATAAAAAATGTATAACAAAACGCTTTATATTTATTAAACAAATAGCTAATTAAAACAGCGCTAATAAATACAAAATAAAAGCGCACTTTAGTATAAGCTAAAAAATTAAGTTATATAGTTATATACGTAACTATAAAACTATTTAAAGTTTAGCTAAAAGTATATATATAACTAGTATTATAAAGCGTATATAAATAAAAAAACTTTTTAATAAATAAATAAAATAGAAAATAACTTTTAATACACGCTTTTAAAAAGGTTTAAAAAACGCTTTTAAAAGCGCTGGTTTTATTCCACTTTGCAAGCTAAAATCCCGTTAGAAAAACAAATTTGCAGAAATTATTTTAGCGTAGTTTTTAATAACGCTTTTAATAAAATAGTTAGAAAATAAATAAAAATACTATTAAATTCGTTATTTTATTACAAATCTAATAGTACCAATTATTTTATTGTACAACCCTTTTTCGCAAAGTTATAATAAGTAGAGTAAGTACCTTTGCATATAAAGTGGCTTACAAGGTACGCCAAGAAAAGTGCAAAACTTGCTTGTGTGCAAAACTAGCTTGTGGGATGCGTTATACAGCTTAATAAACTATAAAAAAATAATAAAAAGCTTAAAAAAGCTAAAATTAAGCGGCTGCAATTTTTTTGCAATAAGCTTTTAAACTTGCTTAAAAAATATTAGTATTTATATTAGTTTTAATTAGCAAAGCAAAGTTATTATTATTAACGCAATAAGCTTAAAACATATATTTATTTTATTTAAAAAGCTTAAACATTTAAATAGCTTTAAATTGTATTATAAAGAAAATTTAAATTATAAGCAGCAATTTATATAAAAAAATAATATAAAATAACTTATAACTTAATAAGTTTTATAGCTTTTATTATAGTTAGTATAAAAAAACAAAGTTGTTTTTTTATATGTATAAATAACTTTTAAAAGCAAGCTAGCTTAAAATTAAAACGTATACGCTGCAACATTTTAATATTAACAACATATAAAAAAATTAGTTATGCAAAAAAGCTTTTTACAACAGTTAAACTTATGCTAGCGCGCTTAACAAGTTTAATAGCGTTAATAACAAAAAAGCATAATAATAAAATAATAAATAATAAAAGCAGTAATTTAAATAAAATAAAAAAATAAATAAAGCTTAAAAATAATTAAAATAAAAGCGTAATTAGCAGCAATTATAACTAAAACTAACAAAAATGCTAGCAGCAGCTAAAATAAAAAATAAAATAAAAATATAACAAGCTATATACTTTGTTTTTAAATTAGCTTGCTAAATAATTTGCGTTTAAAATAACGCGTTATTACAAACTTAAGTATTTAGAAATTACTTAAAATGCACAGAATTTTTTTATTAACTAAAAATTCTTATTGTTTATATTACTTTTTTTATTGTTTACACTTATTTTTTATTAATTTTAATTAATTTTTAGCTTTTAATTTTATATTATATTTTATTATAATTTTATTTTTAATTATATTAGCATTATTTATAATAACATTTAGCTTTATATATAAGTTAAAACAACTTATTATAAAAAAAAAAATTATTATTATAATTTAAATATATTATTAACTAAACTACTAATTAAAATATGTTTTTTTTAATTCTGTTAGCTTATATTATTATAATTTATTTAAGTGTGCTTTGCACACAATTTTTTTTTTTTATAAGCTTTAGTTTTATATAAAACTTATTATATAAAATATATATTATATTATACTTAACTTTAAAAGATTTTTTAAACGTAACATAAAATAAATAGCATAATAAAGCTTTTTAAAAAAACTTTTTAAAAAAGTTTGTTATTTATTAATATAAAAATTATATTAGCTTAAGCTTTTATAAACTTAAAACATTGTTATAATGAAAAAGTAAAAAGCGTATATAAGCGTTTATAAACATATTTATTAGTATAAAGGTCCAGATTATAAGTTGTGAAGTTGATAATTTATTAGCTACTTTTTATGCTAAAGGGCTGTTTGGAATATTATTATACATATAGATCCTATTTTAAAGAAAGGACGTCATTCTTATAAACAGCGTTTAGAAAAACGGGACAGCATTTAGAAAAATTAGATAACATTTAAAGAAACACCGTTTTTAATGCCTTATTAAGCTGCCCCCTTTTTAAAACAAAAAAAACAACGTTTACGTTGTTTTAAAAAAACTAAAAATAATATTTTTAACGTTTAAATAATTTTAAGAACTAAAACCGCAAATAATAATAATAACAACTTTAACTAGTTTTAAATAATTTTAACAACTAAAATAAAAACCGTAATAACAACGTTTATTATATTTTAAATAACATATGCTAAACTTAAATAACTTTAAAAAATATAACTTTAAAAAATAATGTTTGCCTAACAATAACATTATAAAAAAATATAATAAAACTGTATTAAAAAACAATTTTTATAATAAAACAAAGTTAAAAAAAAAATTAACATTAAAAAACTATAGCTATACAAAAATAATAAAAACTAAATATAAAAAAGCAAAATATAATTAAATGCTAGAAAAAAAATATAGCATAATAATTTAAAGTTAAAAGACTTAAAAACAAAACAATAAAACATTAAAAAATATAAGTAGTTACAAATGCAAATATTATTAAAATTTTGCTACATATTGTTAAAACAAAATCCTATTAAAATAAAACAAAATGTTATTACTGCAAACTTTGTTAATAAAATAAAAAAGTATTAAGTGCTAAATTTTTTTAAGCGTTTAAATTATATTTTTTTTTATAAACATAAAAATTTATACTTTACTGTTTTATAGTTTCGATTTGTTTTAAATACACTTTTATTTTTTTAAAGTTAATAAGTTTAAGCTATAGCTGCTATTTAATTTAAAAAAACTAATTAAAAGCTTTTTAAACGTTTTACGTTTATGTTTTAATGTTATAAATAACAAAAGCTTAATTAACTGCTGTTTTCTGTTTAATAAACGCTATACTTTTTTAACAAAGTTTAATAAACGTTGTTTTTAAATAATTAAGTTTAACAATTGTTATTTTTAAATAATTAAGTTAAATAAAAATATATATTTGTTTAAAACTGCTTTAACGTGCTAAATAACGCTTTTTTTAATAGCGTTAACAATTTTATTGTCCAAAGTCTTTGCAAATTTATCAGCGTTTTTTTATATTAAAAACTTTGTAAAAAATATATTTATAATTTAAAAAACTGCGTTCTAGTTTTATACGTTTATAATTAGTTATTTTTTTATAATATAACTTTTAGTTTTAATATTTAAAACATTTGTTATTTTCGCAAAGTTTTACGCAAACATTATAAACGTTAAACAAGCAACATTAACACTTATTTAAATAACCTTTTTTTGCAAATATATAATTAGTTTTTATGCCAACTTTAAAAGAATGCAGCATATTATATTAACATTTTTTATAAATATATACGTATACTATATAACAACTATTTTAAAGTTACAATATATAACATTTGTTATGTTTTAAGCTGTATTTTTAGCTAGCATAACAATGTTACAAAGTTAAGCTAGCAGTTTTAGCTTAAAAATGTTAGCAAAAACGCTATTATAGTTAAAGTTTAATGCTTTTAATAATAGTATTAAAATAGCAGCTTAATTAATTTTTAACGCTTGCAAATAATAATGTTTGTAATATGCTAATTAAAATAATAAAACTTTTGTATTAACGTTAAAAATAACTAAAAACGCAAGTTCAATTTATATTAACTAATACTTAATAATATTTAATAACGTTTTAAACCCGTACTTAGCATTTTTATAAACACGCAGTTTTTTAATCTGTTTTTTAGTTAAAATAACAAAATTGCTTTGTTTTTAAATAGTAGCAATGTTTTTAAATACATACAATATTAAATTATATAAATTAGTTTTAAACAGTTAGCAATATAAATAAATAAATACAAAAGCTTTAACTACTTTTAAAATGTTAAAACTTTGTTTAACAAAATAATTATTAAAAACAATATAAAAATATTATAATAAACTTTTAACGTTTGCAATTAAGTTTGCGTTTTAAATTTTTATTAGCTAGTTTTTTTAGTAAATTCTGTTTTTACTTTTGTTGCAAAAACCTTTTTAGTTGCTCTATATTTTAATAACGTTTTTATAGTTGTTAGTTGTATAGTTTTTAACATTTTGATTAATAGTAGCAGCATGCTTCTATTTTGTTATACGTACGTTGCTTTTATAATTAAATGTTAGTTTTAAAACATTAATTAATTAAAGCTTATTAACCTAGTTATTAAATAAAAAAGGATTTATTTGCATAACTATATAACAGTTTTTTTTAAATTAGTACTGCTATTAAACTAAGTTAAAAAACGTTTATAAATAATATATATAAATTAAATTATATAAACGTATTAATAATTATTAATATATAAATAGTATTAATAAAATATTTAAATAAATTAAAATGTTTAAAAAACGTTAAAATAAATTAAAAAGCTAAAAAAGCAGTATATATTATATAAATAGTAAAAATAAATGATATTAAAGCGTTAAAATATAAAAATATTTAAAAAATATAGCGTTAGCTATAAAAAAAAACAATAAAAAAATAATACTATTAGTATAAACAATATAATAAAAATAACGCAAAAATATATAACAAGCTATTTTAAGTTATTATAAAAGATAACAATTTAATAATAAAGACTTATACTTTTATATATTATAAAGCAATAGTATTTTAATATTAGTTTTAAAAATAATATTAACAATTTTTTAATTTTTTTATTATATGTTGTTATTATTAAAAAGTGCTTTTAAAACAATGTTATACATTTTTATTTTTTGCTTATTAGCTATTAAAAAGTGTTTTAAATTAAATTTTTTTATAAGCTTAGCAGCGTTTTTTATAAAAAAGCTATAAAAATACTATTTATTATATATATTTTTATATTTTTTTATTTAACTAAGTATTTTAATAATAAAACTTTTTTATATTTAATTAATTTTTGCTAAAATAACGCTTTAATTTTATATAATATTTAGTTATTAGTATTTTTTTGCATTAAAATGCGTTTTAAGTGCAGCTTATACTACTAAAACAAATTTTTATTAAGCGGAAACGAAAATAAATGTATAACCAACACTACACAATATACGCGCCAATTTTAAAAAAAGTTAAGTTTATATACAAGTTTTTCAACTTTTTTTACAACAATAAAAAGGCTTGTTTTTTATAAAAACTACTTTTGCAATAAATTGCTAAAAAAGTAATATTTTTTATAAAGTTTTAAATAAACTTAATTCTTAGCTTAAAATTATATTAAGTTATATTAGGCGTTATATTTAATTTTAGCATTTGCTGCTATAAAATTAATAGCTATTTTTACATTTTTTTAGTACAATTAACAGTATAAGTTAAAGTTAAATGCTTTTTTAAACACTTTTAATATAAACATTACACTTTTTAATTTAAATTTTAACACTATTTTGTTAAACAAGCGTTTAATTATTAAAAACTTTACGTTATTAAAATTATATTATAACAATAGTATAAAATCCGTTTATATTAAATTTATTTAACATATAATATAGTAATATATTATAATTTTAACGTTTTAATTATATTGTTTGCTAAGCTTATTTGTTTATAAATAATAGCTTGTTAAAACTGCTAATGCAGTTTTTATTTTTTATTAAAAAGTTTGCTAAAAGTTAAACATAAATTTAAAATTTTTGTTTAATATAATTTTAAACAGGATTTTTTAATTATAAAGCAATAATAGTTAAACAAGCTGCTTAGCTTAATGTTTAGCTTTATATTAAACATTGCTTAAAATTAAAATTAACTTTTTATTAAATTTGCAAATTATTATAAAAAAAGCATTAAATATGTTAAAACTTTTTATTTGCTAAAAAGTGTTAATAAATAATATTTTTAGCAACTTAATAATAAAATCTATAGCTAAAGTGTAATATAATATAAATAGTTTTATATTAGCTTAAGTTTACTAAACAGCTTTTGCTAGTTTATAGCTTATATAATGCATTTTAAACAGTATTTTATATACTTTTAAACCTATTTAAAAACATTATAAATTATAAAGCTGTTCAGCTTATATATTATTTGTTTTAAACTGAAATAATATTTGTTATTATATATTATTTTTAATATTTTCGTTTAACATAAAGCTAATATACAAAATTATTGCTTGCTTTTTTTGTACGTTAAATATAATAAGCTATTTTTTAATAGCTTATACAAAAAAGGTATTGTTAGCATAAACATAATTGCGTTTAAGTTTTTTTTTTGCTTTTTGTTAAATTTTTTAATAACGTTCTGTTTGTTTTATAGCGCTATTAAAATTTTAGCAAAACAAACATTGTTTTTATAACTTTTAGCTATTTTATTTTTTTAAGCATTGTTTATTATTAGTTTTAATACTGCTAAATAGCTAAAGTTGTTAATAATATTTTTTAATTCTTTCTGCTTTTTATTATTAACTAGCTTTTTGTTTTACGTGTTTAATAAAGCTAGCAGTTAAAACAAGGCGTTAAAAACAAAATTTATTTTTTTAAATATATATTTAACATTTAGCTAAAACTAAAACAAGTATATAAATACTATAACTAATTTTATATTTAGTTTTACTAAGTTTACTAACTGCAAATTTGTTTAGTTAACAATACTTTTAATAGCTTTATAATTTATAAAAATAATAACAAATATAACACAAAATTATATTTGCACTTAAAAGTTTTAATATGTTTATATAAGCTTAAACACTTTAAGTTTTATTGCTTAATATTAAAATTCTGTTTTAGTTAACGTTTTATTTAAAAATATAATAAGCTTAATTAAGTTAACAGCTAAACTATAACTATTTTAGCTACTATTTATATAAAACATTATTATATTATATTTTTGCTTTTAAAATACATTTAATTTAATAAACGTAACTTAAGCATAATTTTAATAAGCTAAATAGTTTATATAACTAAGCTAAAACTAAAGCAGCTTAAAACTGCGTTTTTCTGCCTTAAATAATTTAAAATATATTTTAGCTGTTTATTATTTTTATACAGTTGTTAACGTTAATACAACTTTATTATATTGCTTTTAAACAAATAATACGTTTTTTTGTTTTTATAAAAGCAACAACTTTTATTAACACTATAATATAAACTTTTATAAAAAACTAATTATACTAATATATTTTTTAAAGTATACAAAAGTTATAAGTTGTTATAAGTTTGCAATAGCTTTTATTTAATTGTTTGTTATTACAACATTAAAGCCATTTACTACAAAATTTAATAGCTGCATAAATAAAAATCTAACAAATAATTTTATAAGCTTTAACCTAAAGTTAATACTTTTAAACATATTAAAAATTGCTTTAACATAATAATAATAATCTTTTGCAGTTTTTAAATAAATAATTATATTGTTTATATATGCTTTAACATATTTAATATAAAAAAATAGTTTCTGATTTATAAATCGCTAAACAAAAATAAAGCTGTTATAAAAGCTTATTAATATAACGTTAAACATTTTTAAGCTGTATAAAAAAACGATTACTATTTAATTTTAATGTTTTAGCTAAACAAATAACTAATAAAAAATTTTAAAACAGTTTACTATTATAAAATAAAAACACTTTTTTAGCTTTTTAACAACAGTTTTCTATATAAATAAAAAGTATATGTTAAGTATAACAACTTTGTTAAAAAACTATAAATTAATAATAATACGTTTTTTTTAAACGCTGTTAACTATTTGCTACGTTATAAAAACAGAACATTTAAACAGTATTAAGTACTTTATATAGTACAGCTTACTATATTTATATATATTGTTAAATAATTTATTAACCAGCTTTTAATCTTTAAATTTAAGCTTGTAAAAGCATACTGTTAACGCAATTTAATATTATTATTTATTAACAAAGTTAACTTTTATTATTTTGTTTTTATTTATAGCTATTATTTCCTTTGTTCGCTAGGTTTTATAGCTTTTTAACAGCTTTTTAAAACGCTTAATATATAACAAGTTAATACTACAAACATAAACTCCGTTTTTTATTTAAATAAATAAAACATTTTTTAAACGCTAAGCCTTTAAAAATAAGGTCCGTTTTTTAAAAGTACGCTTGTTATTTTAAATCGCTATTTAAATATTGTTGTTTATAACGTTTTTTAAAATTATTACTTTTAAAACGTTATTAGTAATTTTAAACTCTTTAAACATTTAAAGCTATAACAAGTTATTATTTGTATTAATAGCGTTTAGCGCTAATATAGCTGCTGCTATATTTGCTTTTTTCTAACTTGTTATAAAATATTTGTTTTTATCAAAATTTTAAATAGTATTAAGCTTTACTTTTTAATAAATTTGTATTAATATATTTATATTATTTAAAAATAATATAACTTTATTTATGCTTGTTAATATAATAGCTAATATAGCCTTTTTAAATTATAGTTTAAACAAATAATTTTTAGCAAAGCTTTAGTTATTAACTGCTAAAAAATCTATATAATATATTAAAATAGCCGCTATAAAATAAGCTAGCACAACTGTTATTATTGTTATAACAGCTTTATAGCATATAAAGTTTTTTTTTTAAAATATATTTATAGTTAAACAAATGTTGTTATATAATTTTATTATAACGTTTTAGCTTAAGTAATTTATATTAACTATATGCTTATACAAAAAGTTAGTTTTTAAAAATAAATTAAGCTTAAAGTTGTTTATTAACTAAGCTATAACTAAGCATATTACTGTTTTGTTAACGCTATTAATTTAACTTTAAAACTTAATTAACAGTATTATTTTTCCTGTTAAAATAACAAATTTTTTAACTTTGCGCACTGTTAATTTTACGTTTATATTAACTAAAGCTGTTAAATCAAATTTAAAAACCTAAGCTTTGTTTGCTAAAATTATAAAACATCCAGTATTTATATACACTATAATAAATTATAAGTTAGTGTTAACATAAGCTTTAACGTTTAAATAAATATAAAAATAAAAAGCTGTTTTATGCTTAAACAGTAATAACTATGGCTAAGCAATTATTATATTATATACTTTGTTAGCAATAAAGCTTTTAGCTTTTGCTGCTTGCGTTTAAAAAATATTTTTTGTGCTTAAAAATTTACAGCAAATGCACTTTTTCAATATATTATGTAAGCAAAACTAGGGTTTTGCAAGCCACTTTATTGCGGGCCACCTACTAATTTTACTACTAATTATTTAACAAAGCCTTTTTTTTAGCTAATATTACTTATTTTACCGTTTTTTTAATAATTTCTTGTTAATTAGCTTATTACTACTTTAATAAAGTTTTTAACATTTAATATTTTAACTTGCAACATTTTTATATCGCTTGCTTTATTAACATATATTTTTTATAACTTTAGCAGCTTTTTTATTTGTTATACATATATTATTTAAATAAATTGCTAATTTAACGTTAATTTAACTTTTGCTTTAACCTTTTTAACTTTTTTTTAAAGTTTGGTTTTAAAATAATTAACGCGCGCTTATAATAACACAATTTTTAAAGCTTAACTATTTAAAGCTTTGCTAGCTTTTTTTGCAAACAGCTTTTAACAAAAATTATTAAAAAAAATATATTTTATAACAAGTTTTATATTAGTTTATTGCAAATTTTAACTTTTTATAAGCGTTTTAATTGCTATATTTAATATAATATTTAAAAAATTAAGTATTTTTAGCTGCTTAACGCTTAAAAAGTTAAATAGCGCTAACTTTGCTATACTTTAGTTTTTAAAAATTATATATTTTAATTTTAATAGTATTAAACAGTTTTATAGCTATATTTTAGCTGTTTTTTAAACTTATTTAATTATATATATTATAAAAGTATTAATTTAAGCTTTATAATAAGCTATTAACATGTTTTATTTAAAAAGCTTAATGTTTAAATAAATTGTTAAAATAGCTTTAAATTGTTTTTACAGCTTTTTTTTAAATAAACTAAAAATATTAACGTTTAACATTTATATAACATAACTGTAATAAAGCTTATAAAACATTAGCTATACTTTATTTTGCATATAAACAATTAAAAAAGCATTATATATATAAAAATTATAGCTATTATAAACTAATACTATTTATACGTTGCTAAAAAAAGCTTAAATATATAAAACAAAAATGTTTTTAAGCTAATTTAACGCAATAGCTTTACTAATTTATTTATTAAACAAACATTAAAACTGTTAGTTTTTAAATAACTTTTAGTTATTATTAAAAAACTATTATTATTAAACATTAACATTTTTAAAAATAACTAATAGCAAAAAAACTATATTATTAGCTAATATATATTTAAAGCAAATAATTTATTCGCTTTTTTTAATATTGCATTTTAAAATTAGCTAACTAATAGTTTTATAAATAGTTTAATAACTTTTTTTAATGCCTTAATTAATTTTTATTTTATTAAAATTAAATTAATAACAAACTAAAATATTTGCAATATTTAAAACGTTAAATTAATTAAAAAAAATATTAATATTAATTATAATTATATTATTAACGCGTTTATAATTAATAATTTTAATTTTAATAAAAATTATTTTATTGTTTTAAGCTAAAAAACGTATATACTACTGCTTTTTTAACTATTAAAAATTATTTAAAGCTATTAATAGCTGTTAAGCTATTTGCTTAAAAATAACTATTGTAAACACAAAACTAAATTTAGCTTAGTTAATAGCTTAAATAGCTAATTGTTTTTTAAAGTTTATAAATAATATTTAAAAGTGTTAATATATTCTTTTTTAAATTAATATTTTAACTAAACAGCAGCTAATATAAAATTTAAATACATTTTATTTTTTAACAGCTTAACGTTATAACATGCTAAGTTTAACGTTGCATATTATAACAATTGCACGTTTTTTATCGCTTAATAAAAACATTACAATAAAATTTAGTTAAAAATAAATAAATTAATATAAAAAAAAGATTTTACAGTTAAATAGTTGTTGCGTTATTATATAAACGAAAAATTAGGTAGCTAGGAGAAAATGCGCTAACATGGGTGGCCCGCGATGGGGTGGCCCGCGAGACCCTAGTTCTGCTTACCACTGAGATTCCTGTTGTTTTAATCGATCCCAATGGCTCTTCCATCACAACCTCAATGGCTCAAGCCTCTGTAGCAGCCATCGAGCCGGATGGCGATATTATCTATATTAAGGATAAAATAGGTACCCTAAGAGTGACCACTCTGCTGAACTCAGGGGGCTCTCCGATAGCAACATTAACAATATCTCCCGACTTAGTCACGTCGTTGGCAACAACTACGCTGACTGACACTGAGGGACATCCTACCGCTACACAAATTTGGACTATCATGGTCACGCCTTCGCCTTCAACAGAGGCTGGCAGCAACAAAGTTCCAACAGCAACTATATCGAGCCCCCCGGTTCCTCTGGAAACTTATACCATCGTATACTATATTGGGCCTGGGCAATACTTCATTGGCATGTTCTTCCCAACTATTATCACTAGTTGTGACGGAGTAGCGCTTTTTACAGGGTATAAATAGTGCTTTATTAAGTGGTTTATAAATGTGTATAATTTCTGTTAGTTTATTTAAGCAGATTATTTTATATAGCGGTATAAATTACATAACTATAAAGTTTATATTTTTGTAAAACACTTTTGATTTTTTTAAGCGTTCGATTTTTTAGCTTTTTTTAAAAAGATTTTATAATCTTTTTTTTTTTGCGCGATTTTTTAGTTTTATAACCTAACGCTTCTGTTTTAAAAATTTTACAATTTTTTAATTCTGCAGCTTTGCGTTTTTTGGTTTAAAAATCTTGTAATTTTTGCGCAAAGCTAATAATTACTTAATATACTAACTAATAAGGCATTAGAAACGGTGTTTCTCTAAATGCTGTCCGGTTTTTCTGGATGCTATCTTGTCTTTTTAAACGCTGTCTATAAGGATGGCGTTCTTTTTTTAAAATGGGATCTACATATATAATAATATTTTAAACAGCTTTTTAGCATAAAAAGTAGCTAATAAATTATTAACTTTATAACTTATAATCTAGACTTTTATAGCTAGTAGCTAGCAACTAGCTATTAGTTTTTCTGTTTATTTAACAGCATGTTGTCCTTTTAGCAGGTTGTATTATTAAGACTTGTTTGCTGTTAGTTAAGACAATGTTTTTTTTAACTGTTTTTTTTACTTCGGTTAATCTCTTTGGCCAGGCTGTATTAACTTTTTATTTTTTTTTACAATTCTAAATTTTTTACTTTTTTTAAGCCTTATTTCTTGCTGTTTACGTTTTATACCTATTTTTTAAATAAAGCTTTTATTTTTTAATACTTATTTTTTCTTTTTAACAAACGTTGTTCTTATTTTTTTAACGTTATTTTTAACGTTATTTTTACTTTTAAAGGTTATTTCGGACATTGTTTTTATTTTTTAACGTTAAAATTGTTCTTTTTTTAGCTAGTTTTTTAGTTAAGCATTTAGTCTTTTTTAATTTTAGTAGCGTTATTGTTTGTTTGCTTTTAGTTTTAACGTTATAATTTGCGTAAAATTAAGCAGTTTTGTTTTTTATTTATGCTTAGTATTATATAGCGTTTTTAAATTAAAGTTTGTTATATTAGCGCATTATACGTTATATATTGTTTAACATTAAGATTTGTTTATATTTTTTAAACGCTGTTTTAATAAACATTTTTTTTATCTTTTTTTTGTTTATACAGGTTTTTTTTGTTTTATTATTTATTATTTGTTTTGTTTTAGCTTAGAAGTTTGTTTTTATATTGTATTTTATTAGCATTTTGATATTTTATATAAAGTGTGTTATAAACTAACAGAAAGACGGCCTGAAAGAAAAACCTAGCGCAGTTATGGACCAAATAAAGAGCTAAACCAGGAAACAAGCTACAGCTAATTATAAGCGCAGGGGTTACGTAATAAATAATTAAAATAAGTTTTTATTTATTGCTATTTAGAAAATATATAAAAAAAGAAAATATTATAAAAATATAAAAAGTTCTTTTTATAATTAGCATTAGTTTTTTTTTATTTTACTGTTTAATTTAAGCTTATAGTTTAGTTTTTAAAATAAACTATAAAAAAGTTAACTTTTTAATAATAACTTATTATATTTTGTATAATATTTTTTATGTTATTTTTTATTAAATGTTATCTTTTTTTAGTTATATAAACTAAGCAACAACTTATATTTATAAATAAACTAATTTATATAAAAAGCTTATATATTATAAAAATAAAACCTAATTATTATATTTTAAACAGTTAACTTTTTTAATATTATACAATATTGTATAAAGTGCGAAACAAAATAGCAGAACTTATAAAACTAACTTTAAAAGCAGTAACTTTTGCTTTAAATTAATTGCAAACAAGAATTAACTAACTTAAATTAATAAATTAGCATTTTAATAAACAGGTTATTAATATACAACGTACGAATTAACAACTTAAAAATTAACTTAATAATATATTTAAAATTAAGCAACATAAGTTTAACAAACTAAACAAGTTTAAAAGATTTTAAAAACATTTTAGGAAATTTTTAACTTAAGTTAAAGCTTAACCCATAACACAAGCTAGTTTTGCACACAAGCAAGTTTCGCACTTTTTTTAGAGTACTCTGTAAGCTAATTTTCTATGCAAAAGTACTTACACCACTTTTTAATAACTCCGCGAAAATAAGTTGTACAACAAAATAATTAGTACTATTAGATTTGTAATGAAATAACGAATTTAATAGTATTTTCTTTTATTTTCTAACTATTTTATTTAAGGCGTTATTAAAAACTACGCTAAAATAATCCCTGCATATTTGTTTTTTAAAGCTATACGCCCAAATAAAATAGCTAGAAAATAAAAGAAAATAATATTAGATTTGTTATTTTATTACAAATCTAATAGTACTAATTATTTTGTTGTACAACCTATTTTCGCGAAGTTATTAAAAAGTGGTGTAAGTACTTTTGCATAGAAAATTAGCTTACAGAGTACTTTAAAAAAAGTGCGAAACTTGCTTGTATGCAAAACTAGCTTGTGTTATAGGTTATATAAAATATTATAAAAAAGATTTTTTTAAAAAAAAAAAAAAAAAATTTTTTATATAGCAAAATTTTTAGTAAAAAGTGCGCTAAAATAATTTAAACTATAAATAAAGAAATATATAAAAACAAAAAAAAATAATTAAAGCGTTAAAACTAAAAATATGTTTAAAAATATAAACAGATTTGCTAAAGCTTTAACAAACATATATAATAATTTAAAAAAAAAACAGCAAGCTAAATAGTAGCTACTAAAAATTAAACAAATTAAACTAGCGTATAAATATGTAGCAAAGTTTTGCAAACTAGTATTATAAACCTTATAAAATAATAATAACATTTTAATAGCGATTTTTTATAAAGAACTAAAAGATTTAGTTTAAAATAAACTTTATAAAAATAATTAACTAGAAAATTTTAAAAAATATGTAGCTAAAGCAATTAAAATCAATAATTAATTATTTAAAAAATAATAACAAAAAAAAAAACAAAAATCGAATTTTATAGTTAATATAAAACAAACTTAAAAAACATAAACAATAGCAATAAAAATATATTTAAAACTAATAAAACTTAAGGCTATAATTATTATAAAGCTTTTAAAAAAAAAACAAAACTAAGTTAAATGTTTTAATTATAAAAAAAAAGGGCATTATGCAAAAAAGTATAAAAAGCTTAAACGATTGCAAAATAATAAACATTTTAAAATAACATAAGTATTTATAATAAAAATTTAAACAAAATAAACTATTAAGTAATAACAGCAAATAAAATATATTAAAAAATGTTATATATATTTAAAACTATATTAAAAATGCAAAATATATTTATATATAAAAAGATTTATATACGTATAAAACGTAAAATGTTTTTGTTAAAAAAATATTAATAATTGTTATATTTATATAAATAAATAAACTACAAAAAAAAAAAAGCATAAAATAATAACTTTTATTTATAAAACTATAAGTATTAATAACAACTTTATAAATAACAATTAGTTAAAAAAAGAATAATGCTTAGCAAAAAAAAATTGCAAATATAAATAGTGTAACTATTAAAATAATTTAAAATAGCTTAAAAATGCAATAGCAAAATTAATTTAAAAAAGAAACATATAATATTAAACTATTAAAAATAAGCAAATAAAACGAAAACAAGATTTTAAAACGATTTATAAAGTATTATAAAAAGAACTAACAGGTATACGATGGCCTAAATTAGCAAAAATTTAAAAAATAAAAGAATTAAAACTATTAATAAAAGTAGAAACTAATATTATTAATAATTTAAAAACAATTATACAACTTATAGCAATAAGTTATTAATATAACAAAATAATAATGCCAAGCAAAAATTAGCTATTATTAAAATATAAAATGTATTGCAAGATCTTTTAAACATGTTGTATAATATATTAATATTATATTTATATAGTAAACAAAATATAAAACTAGTAGTTTTTATAACAAATTAACAAAAACTTAATAAAAAAACTATATAAAATTAACAAAGTTAAACATTTAATATTTAAGTATTAAAACTTAAATAAATATGTTATTTTTAAAAAGAATTTAAAACAAACTTAGAAATGTATTAGTTATAAAGAAAAATCAAAATTATGTGCTTATAACTAGTGTTAAATGTGTGTAATAAAGAAATTAAAAATCTATAAAATTAAGCAAAAGGTTAAAGCTAAAGCTAATATATAGCAACTTATTTTTAAAAAAAAAAAATTTTAAAACAATAAGCGGCAATATTTTTTAATATAATATTTAAAATGTTGGCTTAAAATAATAAAATTAATAAAAACAAAAGCAAAAACTAACAATAAAAAGCTTAAAAGATAAAAAACAATAATAAGCAGTTGGCATAAACTAACAACTGTTTTAATTAATTAAAAGGTTTTTATATGCAGCAAATATATATATAAAAGCATAAGTATTAATAAATATAAGCTATTAAAAAAAAAAAATAAAGGTTTTATTTAATATAAAAGCTTTACAAAGTTTTATTTTTTTACGATTTGTTTAAAAAATAAAAATATTAACAAAGTTTAAAAACAATTTTTATTTATTTATAACAGTTAATAAAAGTTTTAGTATTTATAACAGTAATATAGTTAAATAAAAAACTGCAAAACTTTTTTTTAATATTTATAGTTATAAAAAAAAGCTTACGCTTAATATTATTAAAACGTATAGTTTTAATAAAATACGTTAAAAAGAAATTTAGTTTTTAACAAGCTGAAAAAAGCGTTAAGCAAATTTAAAAAAAGCATAATAATATGTTTAATAGTTAAAAAACTAAAGGCAAAACAAAAAAATAACGTATTAAAAAAGTATGTAAAGTTTGTTAACCTGTTTAAACAACTAAAAAAAACAAAATTATTAAAACATAACAAATAAAATTATTATATACTTTTAAAAAAAAAACAATATTTAAAATATTTTTTAATATATAAAATAAATAAAAATTAGTTAAAAAAGCTGGACTAATATTTAAAAGAGAATTTAAAAAAAGGATTTATTTAACTGTTATAATTTTTAATAAGATATTTAATTTTATAAGTATTAAAAAAGGCAAAAAAAAACGGAAAACCAAAATAGAAATTAATAGTTAATTACTGTTATAAGAACTTTATAACATAAAAATTTGCAGAACTAATACTATAAATTAATAACTTAAAAATTGATTTTATAAAGCAAAATAGTTTATAGCGTTAAATTTGCTAAACGCTTATTATTAAATATAAATAGCAGAAAAAAACAAATAAAAAACAGTATTTAAAACACTTTATAAATTATACAAGTATTAAGTAATGCTATTTAAGCTTATTAATATATTAGCAAGTTTTTAAAAAATAATTATAAATGTGCTATAAAACTATTTAAATTAAATTGTAATAGTTTATTTAAATAACATTTTAATTTATTTAAAAATTTTAAAAAAACATAAAAAATACGTTAAAAAAATATTTATAGCATTATAAAATGCTAAACTAAAAGTTTATTTAAATAAAAGCAAGTTTTATACATAAAAAGTAAACTTTTTAAGATTTATTATAACTTTAAGCGAAATAAAAATTTAAAAATCTAAAATTAAAGCAATAAAAAAATAGCTTATATTAAATAGCATTAAAAATATAAAATTGTTTATAAAATTTATTAATTATGTATAACTTTTAGTTGCAAAATTTAAAAAATATGTAGCATTATTTATAAACTTTATAAAAAAAAATGCAGTGTTTAAATAAAAAATAAAAAAGCAGAAAGCGTTTAAACAGATTAAAAAAGCAATTTTTATAAAACTAATAATACATTTATTAAACTTAAACAAAAAATTTAAAGTTAAAGTTAATGCATATAATATAGCAATAAGCAAATAATTAAAACAATAAAATAAAAACAAAAAGCTATATTTAGTAGCATTTTTTTTTAAAAAAATTTTAAAACTAGCAATAAACTATTTAATATTAAATAAAAAGCTTATAGCTATAGTTTAAGCATTTAAAAAATAAAAGCATTATTTAAATAAAACCTTAATACTAATTAAAGTTTATTTAAATTATAAAAACCTAACTTTATTTATAACAACTAAGGTTTTAAACAAACAATAAGTTAAATAAGCAGAATTTTTATTATAATTTAATTTTAAAATTATTTATATTAAAAGCAAAAAAAATTTAAAAGCAAATATTTTAAACTAAAAAAATAAATATAAAATAAATTAATTAAAAAAAAATTAGGTATTATTTTAAAAAAGACTTAAAAAAACTTTTGTTTTAACGCTAGTATACATAAAGCAGTTACTTAATAATTAATAAATAAAACAAATTAAAAAAATAGTATTATATTTAATACTAAATAAAATATTAAGCTTAATTAATAAAAATAAATAGTTTAAATATAAAACGAAAATAATAATACTTAATAATTTATAAAAAGAATTTGCTTGGCATTTTTATAAAATATTATTATATAAATATTAAAGATTTTATAAAACATATAAAAGGTTTAAACGCAACTTTATAATACAAAAATAAAACTAAATATTTAAAACAGTATATAAAAAATATAACTTTTATAAAAAAGTAAAAGCAGCAAAATATAAGCTTTATAAATTGTTATAGCTTATTAAATTATTTAATAAAATATAAAAAGTTATATTATTTAATTTTATTATTAAACTATTAAAATTAAAAAAATTAATAACAAAAGTTAAATAT
Source organism: Xylaria digitata (assembly GCA_022495195.1). Classification (NCBI taxonomy): domain Eukaryota; kingdom Fungi; phylum Ascomycota; class Sordariomycetes; order Xylariales; family Xylariaceae; genus Xylaria; species Xylaria digitata. The sequence goes on from MU377064.1 coordinate 28,605, forward strand.
AACTTAATTTTAGTTATTATAAATAAACTTATAAAGTATAAACATTTTGTATTATATAAAAAATTAAATACAGCAAAAAAATTTGTATATATAATATTGCAACATGTTTTTAATAAATATAGCATTTTAAAAAAAGTTATTATAAATAAAAATATTATTATAGCTTTTAAATATTGGTAATTATTAATAAAGGTTTTAAAAATTAAATATTAGCTATTTATAGCTTATTATTTATAAATAAACAAACAAACTAAAAAATTAAACTAAACGTTAAAACAATATTTACAGTATTATTTTAATAAACAATAAAATAATTAAATTAAATTGTTGTTTTTAATAAAATTTGTATATAATAGCTTAAACAATAAAAATATAAAAATGTTATTATTTAAAGCAAATTATAAGTTTAATTCAGAAAACAATTAAATATAAATTTTAAAAGCAACAGCGTTAATAATAAAAAAATAAGCAAATAAGTTTATTAAAATACAGTAAAAACTTAAAAACAATTTAATATTTATTTAGCAACGTATAAAAATATATTATAATAAATTAAAGTTATTAAAACTAATTTTAAAAAAATAAAATAAAATATATTTTTTAAAAAGAAATATTAAAACTAAACAATTTAGCAACAAACTAAATTTTAAACAAATTAAACTATTTAAAATTAAAAAAGTTATTTTAAAAACTAATTATTAACTATTATTACTTTATAAAATAAAAATATATTTAATTTTTTATATTTTATTATTAAAAAAAGCATTAAATAATATTATATTAAAAATGTTTATTAAAATAAAAAAAGATTAAGCAAAGTATAAAATAAAAAAAGTATTAAACTTATATTAAAAAAAAACGTATAATAAAGTATTTAGTTAAATAAACAAAATATTTATATATAAAAAATATTTAAAAACTTAAAAAGCATTTATAGCATGCAATATAAGCAATTATAACGTTTTATTAATAATATTTTAATTAACTAAAGCTAAAAAAGCAAAATTAATTTTTTAAGCAAAAAAAAAAGTTAAAAACATTTTAGTTAAAAATAAATAAAGCGGCTACAAAAGCAAAAGTTTTATTAATTTAACAATTTTTTTTTTTACGCTTGCGCTTTTCAAAAAATTCAAACTTTTTTAAATTTATAATATTATAAGCTATAGCTTTTATTATTTTATTATATTACTTTTTTTTTTGTTTATAAAAATAATATATATAAGCAAACGTTAATTTAGCAGCTTTTTTAAAGATTTTTAGTTTTTTTTTTAATAATTTGTATTGCGCAGCAATTTTATTAAGTTGTTTAGCAAACAAACTTTTAACATTATATTAAAAACAAATATTGTAAATATAAATAAAACAATAGCTTAATTTAAATTTAATAAACAAGTATTTAAATTTATGTTGTTAATAATAAAAGCATAAAAAATAATAATAAAAAAAAGAAAATTATGTTTTGCAAGTTTTTTGTTAAACAATAGTTTTTTGTAACATTTTTTTTTACAATTAGCTATAATAAAAAATAAGGCAAAAAAAAAGAAATTATATAAAAAGTATAAATATTTATTACTTATTATTAAAAATAATAATTTTAAAAAAAAGGGAATAATGTTATAAACTAATAAAAAGACGGCCTAAAAGAAAAACTTAGCGCGGTTATGGACCAAATAAAAGGCTAAACTAAAAAACAAGCTATAGCTAATTATAAGCGCAGGGGTTACGTAATGAATAGTTAGGATAAGTTTTTATTTATTGCTATTTAGAATAGTTAAAATAGGTTTCTATTTATTACTATTTAGAAAATGTATAAAGAAAAGAAATACTATAAAAATATAAAGAGTTTTTTTTGTAATTAGCATTAGTTTTTCTTTATTTTACTGTTTAATTTAAGCTTATAGTCTAGTTTTTGGAATAAATTATAAAGGAGTCAACCTTTTAATAACAACTTATTGTACTTTGTACAATATTTTCTGTGTTACTTCTTACCAAGTGTTACCCTCCTTTGGTTATATGGACCAAGCGACAACCCATACTTGTAAATAAACTAACCTATGTGGAAAGCTTACATATTATAGGAATAGGACCCAATTGTTATAGAGTACCTTTTATTATACTTTTTAAATTATTATTTTTGCTGCTATATAGCAGCGTTTCTTAAAAACAACACTTTATTATTATAAGTTTAAAAGTTAAACTAAAGCATTATTATTTAAATACTTAATTTTTAAACAACAGTACTTTTTATTTTTTATTTATTATAAAATTTAATAACGTTTAAACAAACTAAACAAGCAATACGTAACTTACAACTTAATTATTTTGTTTATTAGGTGCTAAATTCTTATTAAGCTAAAAACGCTGTTTTTAAAGTTTATAACTGGATTTAAAACAGCTATTTTTTTTACTGTTTACTATTATTACAGCTTACTGTTTTTTTTTATATACTATTTTGTTTTTCTTTTACATTATTTAAACAAAGTTTTTTATTTTGCAATAATTTAAATTTTTTAAACATAGTTAAGCTATTGCGTTATTTTAAGCTTAACATTTTTTTATTATTTATAATATATTTACTTTTTATAATAGCATTACAAAAAAACAAAGGCTTTAATAATAAAAAAGCTAACAAGTTAGCATTTATAACAATTTTTATTAACTTAAATATATAGCGTTATATAATTAAAATTGTTTTAGCTATTAAAGCTATAATAAATAACAACTTTATTAAAATTATAATAACAAACATTTTTATAGTAGCTAAAAGCATGTTTAAAGCCTTAGCTGTAAGCATAACCAGCAGCACTTAAAAAATATAGTTTGTTAAATATTTTAATTCCGATTTGCTTTTATTTTTCAGAATTAAAAAGTGCGTTACTATTAATAATAACATTTATTAAAAAAAAAAATTTATTTATAGCAGCAGTTAAACAATATGCTTAAAACAAAATAAAAAAAACTATTTTATAAAACAATTTTTTTTAATTTTTGCAAAAAGAAGTATAAATTTAGTATGTTAAAGTTTTAAACAATGTTATTAAAGCTGCAATAAAAGTTTGCCTTAAGTTTGCTTTAACTAAAATTGAAAAAAAATATAAACAAAATATTGCTAACGCTTTTAAAGTAGCTTTAAACAACTTATATTTTTAAAACAAAGTTTTTATAAACATGCTTGTTTATATATAAATAATGCAAATAATTTGCAACTATTATAATTATAGCTTTATAATTAATATTTAATTTATTAAACATTTTTAAAACTAGTTATATTTAAACTTTTAAAAAATTTGCACTAAGCTATAAGCGGACATTATATTTAACGCTTTTTTAACTTATATTAAAACTAAGTAGCAAATATATTAAATTAAACTGTTTAATTATAGCGCTAAGTTGGCAACAAATTTTTATAAGCAATAACTTAGCTTTTTGCAATTTTTAGCAGTAGCGCTACTAGTTATTTAAGCAATACAATTTTTTTAGCTAGCAGTTTTAGTTAATATAGCAAATGTTAACGTAAACAGCTTTTTTAATACAAATTAGTATAGAAATGGTTATAACAAGTTTTATAAACGCAGAAAATATAGCTGCAGCTATTACAGTAAATTTAAAAGTATTAGAAAAGCGGACGCAGCTTTTATTTTAATTATTAACGTTGTAAATTCTGATGGAATAACAACTGTACAAATAAAGATTAAGGCGCTGATCGCAGTATAGGCTATAGTGCAGGCTGCAGCAGTAGCTATAACAGTTATTTCTAATGTGCATAGCAATTATAGCGCCAAACTTTTTGTTAATAAATCTAACTTTGTTGCGTTTAAAACATATACTTTAAAGTTAAAAACGAAATATTTGTAGCTGTAAGTAAAAACGGTATTAAAAAACAAAAAGCTAAATTGTTGGCATAAAAATATATTATAATAAAAAAAGTTGAAAAAAAAAGCAAAAATAAGTTTTTTATAAAATATTTAAACAAAAACAACAAAAAAACTAGCTTTTATTTCTTTGCTTAAACATATATAATATTATTTATAGCTAACGCAGGGTTAAAGACTTTACGATGTTATTATTATAACATATTTTTTTTTTTTAAAACAGCGTTTTTAGTAAGCAGAACTAGGGTCTTGCGGGCCACCCCATCGCAGGCCACCCATATTAGCGCATTTTTTTCTAGCTACCTAATTTTTTGTTTATATAACAATGCAACAACTACTTAACTGTAAAATTTTTTTTTTATATTAATTTATTTATTTTTAACTAAATTTTATTATAATGCTTTTATTAAACAATAAAAAACGTGCAATTGCTACAATATACAACGTTAAACTTGGCATATTATAACGCTAAGCTGCTAAAAAATAAAATGTACTTAAATTTTATATTAGCTGCTGTTTAGCTAAAATACTAACTTAAAAAAAAATATATTAATATTTTTAAATATTATTTACAAACTTTAAAAAGCAATTAGCTATTTAAGCTATTAATTAAGCTAAATTTAGCTTTACGTTTGCAATAGTTATTTTTAAACAAATAGTTTAACAGTTATTAATAGTTTTAAATAACTTTTAGCAGCTAAAAAAGTAATAGCATATGCGTTTTTTAGCTTAAAACAATAAAATAACTTTTGTTAAAATTAAAATTATTAATTATAAACGCGTTAATAGTGCAACTATAATTAATATTAACATTTTTTTTAACTAATTTAACGTTTTAAATATTACAAATATTTTAACTTGCTATTAATTTAATTTTAACAAAATAAAAGTTAGCTAAAGCATTAAAAAAAGTTATTAAGCTATTTATAAAACTATTAGTTAGCTAGCTTTAAAACGCAATATTAAAAAAAACAAATAAATTATTTGTTTTAAATATATATTAGCTAATAATATAGCTTTTTTGCTATTAATTATTTTTAAAAATATTAATATTTAATAATAATAGTTTTTTAATAATAACTAAAAATTGTTTAAAAACTAGCAGTTTTAATGTTTGCTTAATAAATAAACTAATACAGCTATTGCATTAAATTAGCTTAAAAACATTTTTATTTTATATATTTAAGCTTTTTTTAGCAATATATAAATAATATTAGTTTATAATAGCTACAATTTTTATATATATAATACTTTTTTAACTATTTATATATAAAATAAAATATAGCTAATATTTTATAAGCTTTATTATAGTTACGTTATATAAATATTAAACGTTAATATTTTTAGTTTATTTAAAAAAAAGCTGCAAAAACAATTTAAAACTATTTTAATAGCTTATTTAAATATTAAGCTTTTTAAACAAAACATGTTAATAGCTTATTGTAAAGCTTAAATTAATATTTTTATAATATATATAATTAAACAAGCTTAAAAAACAGTTAAAATATAGTTATAAAACTGTTTAATATTATTAAAATTAAAATATATAATTTTTAAAAACTAAAATGTAGCAAAGTTAGCATTATTTGATTTTTTAAGCGTTAAACAGCTAAAAACATTTAATTTTTTAAATATTATATTAAATATAACAATTAAAACGTTTATAAAAAATCAGAATTTGTAACAAACTAGTATAAAACTTATTACAAAATATACTTTTTTTAATAACTTTTATTAAAAGCTGTTTATAAAAAAAGCTAGTAAAGTTTTAAATAGTTAAGCTTTAAAAATCGCGTTGTTATAAATGTGCATTAACTATTTTAAAGCCAAACTTTAAAAAAAAGTTAAAAAAGTTAAAGCAAAAATTAAATTAACGCTAAATTAGCAATTTATTTAAATAATATATGTATAACAAATAAAAAAGCTGCTAAAGTTACAAAAAGTGTACGCTAATAAAGCAAACAATATAAAAATGCTACAAATTAAAATATTAGATATTAAAAACTTTATTAAGGTAACAATAAGCTAATTAACAAAAAATTATTAAAAAAACGGTAAAATAAGTAGTATTAGCTAAAAAAAAAGCTTTGTTAGGTAATTAGTAGTAAAATTGGTAAGTGGCCCGCAAGACCCTAGTTCTGCTTATATGGATCCAGAGTGTTGTCTATGTCGACTTTCTTCCTTGTCGTATAATACAGTGGGTTCTCTGTTATAACTCTGGTCTCAAAACTTCCGAAATGGGTGAGAAACGTCTGTGATTCAACATCTACCATAGAAGTTGTTTGCTCGCCAACATTAAAAAAGTTGCCGGGCACACTAGCTGATTCGCTATTTCCCATGCCAACGTAACTGCACGTCGTCTTCGAGGATCCCAATGCAATGTATGTCACTGCGATTGTTTTATCTACCACATCGCTGGTATCTCCTCTGGAAACAGAGGATGTAACAGTGATTAGTGATTTCGTGACCCATATGGTCTCAAGGTCACCATGGCTAGCCGGTAGAGGTGGTATTAGAGGGATCATGGTCTCCGTAATGATTTCTGTAATGGTGTCTCTGATAATCTCTCTTATTGTCTCAGTAACGGTCTTTGTAATGATCTCTTGATCTATCACTGTGGCTGTGATTGTTTGATACCCAATTTCGCCATAGTATTCTGACCCTACCGTAGTAGCCTTTGTAATAGTCACCTGTCCCTGGTATGTGGCTGTGGTAGTGACTGTTTTATAACCAATGTGGCCATAATTTTCCTGTCCTGTATAGGTGACGTAATAGGTCTCTGATACACAGGTGATAGTTGTGACTAAAACCGGACTAGGAGTGTTGTCTTGAAAGCTTTGTGATATTTTTGCACTCTCTAGTGTTGGAGCTTTTTCTTTCACGTTGCCGGTGGCTGTTATAGACTGTGGAGTGCTCTTTGTCGGTCCAACAGGTTGAGAGAGATGCTTTGCATGATTTTCCATGGGAGGCAGGGTGTTAATAGCAGAACTCAAGAGCACGAGCGTGATGACTAGAGTCGCTAACACTGCGGCCAAGAAAGGCCACCGTAGGGCAACTGGCTTGTACTCAGGCTTATTTCTTTCTAGCCATCCGCTTGAGTCAGGTTCTATTTCATCACATGGGGTATGATTCTCGCTTGTCGTAGTGTTTAGACTTGAATCATAGTGGTGAACATGTTCCGGAGACTGGGTACCTTGAGTAACAGGCATCTTGTTAAGAGATATCCGGGTTGCACCTACAAGCGTGGTGTTAGTTTCGAATACTTGGGATCATCAATTCGCGATAACAGAAGACTCACTGACTACATGACTTCCATCCCCTGCGCACGATACATTGTGAGATAGTGTGCAAAAGGCTCTGGGTATCTCCTAAGAGTTGATCATGTGTAGTTTTTCCAGCCCATCATCTTATACTAGTAGACGGATTCTATGCAAGCCGGCCTTAGGGATGCCTTACCGCAGTTCGATAGATAACACGCTAGTTCATCGATATAGGGGGGATTCAGTCCAAGGCGGCAGGGTATATTAATAAAACTGTATAAGCCGACCCCATTCAGCATGGGATACTCTCGCGGACAAAACGACGCCGTTATTGCCCGGAGGGCAATAACGGTATATAGGTCCCACATCTCCGCGACAGATACGACCTATCAGGCTTCATTAACACAGTATACTAGCATCACGCATTAGAGTTTATCAATATTGTGTTGCTGATACGGATCTACGAGTTCGAATTGAAGATAACAGTGCTCGTCTTGATATATGAGGTACAATAGTGATAGCTAGCTTGTAATTTTTATTAGTTAGCTAAATCCCCTTGAATCTAGTCTTGGCGTATCTGAACATCATATTTTATGCAAGGGAGCTGGCTTACGTTAAAAACGAAGAGAACAACTCAACTTCATTATTAAGTGTCACGGAGAGGTGAGTCTAATAGACCCAGTATGTAGAGGGATCGGTGGAACTATAGACCGGGTGATCCCTAGTATATATAGGTCTGTTTTCTACACTATTGTATAGCTTAGAACTTAGACCTAAGATCATCTGAATACACTACAATCTGATCGCTTCTGGTGAAAGCACTGGTCAATTCATTCCAATAGATCAATCTCCACTTCTCCGCGAGATTAAGTTTTTATCATCTTACTTTGAATGATAATTGGTCATCTGACTTTGAATGTGTACTTATAGGCTGTAACACCATGTTGAATGTTCGCTTTCCTCCATTTTTATAGTATCATTGAGATAGAGGCTGTGTATGACACCTACAACTGTCAGCGGGGGCCATTTCAATCTCTACTAATAATAGATCATGCGTGTTATGTGCTGTTTCTATTTCCATATAATTATTGTGCAAGATGGTAATCACCCCAATACTATATCTATAGCCCCCAGCATTTAGGCATTGACCCCCATGCCTATGTTAGCTACCTGAGAGACACATTCAACACTATCATAGCTAGGCAGACATGCCGAGGCTTGAATGAAAGATGTCTTCCCATCTCATTAATGATGTAGTTCAGTTAAATGCAACGCTCATATACCTATCATTTCACCAGGATATGACATGGGCCTAGAAAGGGGGTGTTTTTGGGGAGGAGGGGTGGGCTATAGTCGGCTCCATGCTAAACATGCAGTCAACAGACCGTTGCAGGTGGGTACCATCTAGCTTACATATTTAACAAACTATATCCCACAAGATGAGTTCGCTACTACGTGGGACCCCGTTCTTTTGTTCCCGGAAGCTCAAAAGGCTACCACCGTTTGCTAATGGAAACACGACATAGTAGAGCATATCTCTCTGGTAGGTAGCTATATGTTTGATGAGATATGGATTGTTGAGGCCCTGTATTGCGGCTAGATTCTTCTTTTCGAGTTGAAAGCTTTTTTTAGTCCTCATCTCTTTGATAGCCACTTAGTACCCCTGATTGATGGAACCTTCAGTATGACCGTGCCAATAGCTAGATGAGGGGAGACTCACTTGTAGTTCGTTTCGAAAATGAGCTGGATAGACTTCACAGGTGAAAACTCTACTGGGTGGAGTCGGCCCGATGTGCTCGTGTCACGGAAAAAACGACGCCGTTAATTCCATGCTGGAATTAACGGTATATATATGATCCACTTCTGCGCGACAGCTCGATTGGTGTCCTGAATGGCAAAGGGGATTCTCGGTAGAGGGTCAGATAACGACCATACGTATCGAATACCGGTGTTTGGAATAACCGTTGCTTCTCGAGGAAAATTGAAACTTCGGGCTTCCTCCAGCTATCAAGAATTTTGAAGGTTTTGCTATTGCCTTGGAGAGATACTAGGCTGTGTCGTTCATTCTCGCGTTTAAGGGGGGGAGATGTTCATCTATAAGCTCATTTACGAGTATATCGTGAAGATGATTTGGACGGCCAGCTAGCACAAGGGTTGCAAAAGTTTTTATCGCACGATTAACAATATATTCTACCTCGCTGATATAGCGGTCCTCTACCAGCTTGGAGTTCTCCTTCAAGAACCGCGGGGTATCCGGGAGTTGACAGGGGAACCACCAGGGTATTGGCCAGAGGAGACGCAGCGGGTCGCGAAAGGGATGCGCTGAGCTGGTGCTTCTCAGGATACGAGGACCACGGGTCGCGCCACCACTTCTTGAGCCTTCACCACCCCAGGCGCAGCCTCCTCCCAATGTGCGCGAGCCAAGTGTCCATCGGCCGAGTGGTTGAGAAGTTAGGGGCAGTGCTAGCCAGGAGAAAAGAAAATCCGAAATCTTGCATTGGGTATGAGTAGCGTCCACTAGTCCCAAAACGGGATTTTACAGCCTCTATGTCGATCCCTCTATCAGGCGTCTTACAAGTAGAATAATCCAAGAGGCATTCCTACCTCCCCGTTCCGGGTTATCAAGCATACGACCTACAAGCAAAGCCGTATCCCACACAGATCAAAAGCTAATACCATTTTTACATCCACGAGTAAAACTTGCAACCCAAACGGTAAAGTCTTATTTCTGAGACAACTTTGGCCTCCTGCGGTCGCCTAGACAATATTGCCCATGCCCCAAAGCACGCGGCAAGGGAAACGGCGGGCGGACGTGGCGACGGGAACAGCTTCTCATACAGTAAGTAGGTAGGTATAGTGGTGTTGGAACTGACCGTTGGCAAATCTGACAAGTGGCGCGTGCACTAGCATAGTGATCTGTTAGCTGCCCCTATCGCCCCGGCAAGGGAGGCTTTAGTTAGTCACCTTCTCCCTTGCTAACCGGCTATATAAGTAAGGTAGGTATGTCTGATGGATTTGTTCCCCCAAACATCGGAAATATTTTAGACACAGAAACGACGATTAAAAACGAGTTATTTTATAAAAGATACTGTATCGCCGCTTAGCGCAATCAAACGTTGGTCCAAGCTTAAAACTTATATAAATATTGCTTAAATATTAATTAAATATAAAAAAATGTTTTATTTAGCTGTTCTCTAGAGTGAAGTTGGGTCGCAGGTAGGTAGTCGGTAGGTAGCGGTTAGGTAGAAAGGTAGGGGTAAGGACTCAATACTAGGGAAGGGATCTACTCCTTACATACACAGATCTCACACCAACTCTCCACCTTGTACGCAGCTTCTACTCTAGTGGGACCTATTAACCTGAAACAACTACACGTGGGACCTTTGAGACCCCTAGTTGGTTGTCATCGGGTACTGTAGATAGCATAGGAGAAGTCGGTCGATCTACCATAACGATATCGCCGCGTACACTGCTTCCTATCGGCTGGTCAAGTCGGGACAGCGTGTTCAGTTACGAACATGGGTCCGATCGGCGGGACGTATTGTCATCTTCCATCAAGTCAACTTCGTCTGCATTAAAGCTCATCTCGTCCTCCTTGACTGTCACAACCGGAGTAAGCGCCACTGAGGGCGCTAGTACCTGCTCTAGGCTTTTGACGGCGGAAGCCTGGTACTCGTTTCCCTCCCTTTCGAGCTCGGCAATTCCCATCGCTCTGACGCGATCCAACTCTGCCCGTTTGGAGCTGAGGATGCGCTTATTACACTCTAGCTTCCCGATCACCTCCTGGGTGTTGAGTCGGAGCTTCGCCAGCATCTCCCGGCGCGTGGCGTCCCCCAGAAGCGCGGTAAATTTCTCAGCGTTGAGCAGGAACAGCTCTAGACTCCGCGCGTTGATGCGGACCCTGTGCACGGCCGTATGCCGGAGGTCGGCCATAGAGCATAGCAGCTGGTCGTAAGGTCGCACGATATCCCCCAGGCTCTCGAAGAGCTCGCCCTGGCGCAGGCGGAGCTCTGGCACCCAGTTGTTAAGCTCTACCGCTTCGGGACAATCCCACTGCCGCATTTCTAGCACCTGCGGTATGGCGCGGCGTCCGAAGTCGAAACACGCGTTCTCCAGTAATCGCTGGACGTGGGTGAGGATGCGGTGCTGTGTCCTCAGGGGGAAACAGACCGAGGATCGTGACCGGATACTACTACGTCTACGCTGCCTGGTAGAAGAATTCGAATTGTGGTAGGTATCGACTAAGCACATCATTAACAATTAACGACTGTACCAGTATAAGGATGAGAAGAGAGAAGTGCCACATACAACTCTCCGTCCCGGAATCATCAACCTGAAAGGTGAAATCCTGCATATTCTCAGAGCCGCCTCGCACAGCTCCAGCAGTAGTGTCGAGTCCGTTTACGGCAGCCCCAACCCCGAACGCCCCTACATCGGCACCTCGAGCGGGCGAGACGTCGACGACGTCGGGAAAGCGGATCCTGGCTTTAAGTATAGACTCGAAACTACCGTCGCTGAGGAGGCCCTGCGCAACCCGGCTTATGTCTTTTATGCTATACGTGTTGGTAAGATTCGACACCACCACATCCTGCCGCGCTGCGTCGCTGATGAGCTTGCAGATGACCTTGAGCCGCCGCACCGTGACGTTCCGGCCCTCGAACACATTCCTCAGGGCTAGATACACCACTTTCTCGTCAGGTAGACTCTCCATGGCCTAGGGGCCGGTTGGCGTACTTGTATACCGGATAGATAACAACAAAAAAAGGTAAATTAAGGGTTGAGAAGCTAGAGAATCTTTGACTCGCTCTATCCCCTCTTGAACACAGAACGCGGATAGGGTCGCTTATTTTCTTCCAATATCACGCTCCCAAACGCACCCAATCTTCGACCGATAGGACGCGCCTCCTACCAATCGAAATAGCCGTGATTCACCCATGGTCCAACAGCCAAGGCGATTTCTGCATCTTGAAATTACGGTAGGGTTACAGTGAAACAAAAGGCTACAATAACTTGAAACAGACACCCATCGCTTTCTCATAACGCGCGTCGAAACCTGTTAGTTGCGTTGTATCGGAGTGGACCGGCTGCGAGCCGAGTACCCGTCAGCACGGCGTTGCATTGAATGACATGATAGCCAATAGCATTCTTAAAAGAACCCGGAGATGCAAGTTGCTGTTACATAGTACCAGGTAAACCGTCCTGTTATTTTTTATGGCCAGTAAAGATATCGCGACCGCCCGAAATTGATTGAGACAGCGGACCGCAGGGTACATGATGCTCGCAAAGCGGCCTTATTTATATTCGACAAGTTAAAGAAAGGGACGAAGGAGGTTGGGGGTTAGGTAGGGGGCTAAAGCTCAGGGCGGTCAATATCTACACCATCACGATGAGTCAGCAGGCACCTTTGTGTTGAGTGTTCAATATTACATAATAACAAAGCATCACGGATCGATTCATATGATGTGGTACAACACTCTCTTACCACAGCAGCTTTTCATCTGCCAGGCCGCAAGCCCCTTCAGATTTCTCCCCGACTGCATCTTTCGTCCAGTCGTACATACCCCCTCGTTTACTGAACGCTTCCTGATCCCAGTAAATCTCCCCTAATGCTTTCTGCACTCCCACCTCTAGAATTGATCGTGACTGCTTCTCAGCCCCGGAGCCTTTGTCTAGAAAGCAGAGGTACTCGTCGAGGAGGAGGTAACTCGATGCCATAACTGAATTCGGCTCGGGCACGAACGAGTTGAGATGTTGGTGTTGATCACAGAACGCCCTGAATTGCTCGTCTGAGATGAGAAGCTTCTTGGCATTTCGTTTTCGCTTATCCAGATACACGTCCTTATCCTCGGCATCGTTTTCTCCCTCTACGTAAAGGACTTGAAAAACCTTCCATCGGAATGGGTCGAGCTTCTGTATCATGTCCACCACTATAGCATTCGCAGTTAGTAACCGTAACTTCAGCATAATGGGAAGGTCGTTCGGGGCCTCAGGGGTCCTCCACGCTCCGGGATGCTTACTGTTCTCCTCCCAGTTGTAGGTGCACACTACCGTATTAAGCTTAAACTTAATACCCAATTCCCGACACCAGTCACGAATACTAAACAGTTGTTTAACGTTGTTGCCAGTACCACGGCCAATAGCAATGTTTGTTTCCTCATTAAAGCTGTCACAGCTCACGCCTAGAACATCCACCCACCGGCCATGCTCCTTCATCCATTTCTTATCAACCTTCGTTCCGTTGGTGATAATACTGACGCTTTCGAGCTCGAGATCCTCTTTACAAAAGCGGCAGAGCATCGCCAGCTTATCGGGGTAGAGAAATGGCTCGCCCCCGGCGAAATTGATCTTACGCATCCCGGCTTCTTTAAGCAATCGTAGCCCACGTTTCATTTCGTCCTCAGAGGCGACGTGAGAAGTTATTTCGGTGTGGAAGCAGAAGGCGCACTCTTTGTTGCATTTCCGGGTGAAATGATAGCTTACCGAGACCGGAACGATGACTTTGCTATTGTGATGCTTCCAATAGACAAAGTAAACCCCGATGCTGATAAGGCCGGTGCATGCGGCCGCCATCCATGAGGACCAGATAGAAAGAACGAGTTCGAGAAGCATTGCTATTGATATTCTAGTAGTTCAATAGCTTATTGTCGATGGGGGCGAGAATGAGGGCGAATAGAAAGTCAGGCTGTTGAAGAGCACGGGGGTTTCAATGCTTCCTTATATATCTTTTAACAGTATTCGCAATTACCTGAAATAATTGTCATCTGCTTGAAAAGAAGCCAAGGGTACAAGCGGGGACAAATAGTAGGCGGCAGAACACAAGTGGTCTTGGTCTCTTTAGATATCTGAGTCACCTGGGTTTTTGCTACCTTTCCGGCCCTATTCCAAGTTGAGTCGACCACGGCAACTGCAACTGTACGAAACCGATTTTCGTCCAACATTTAACAAACTTTGGGAAGCATCAATCACGGAAATCATAAATTGCCAGGCACCAATTGCACCAATCCTTAAATGATTCCCGTGATTGATGCTTCCCAAAGTTTGTTAAGTTTTCTGCTTTGGGCTCTACATGCATATGTGATGGGGAGTAGTAGCAACTTCCAAGGTTGTTGGTAGTAGCTGAATCCACGAGTTTCAGAAGTGAATAAACCCCGCGTAATTACTAACCTACCAGATGCCTATTGTTTGCCATAGGAAGACAGTTACTAGTCCTGAAACAACCTCGTTGCTACGGGAATCTTCTCGTAGTTGGGAGCACCATTGCCTAATAAAAGCCAAACCCGTTGCCCCCTACCTTGATAGAGGTATCAAACAGGTTTAGTCAACGATATTATCACTGCTACGCTTCCTGGTGGACTATAAAGACTACTATTGCCAATACTTTGGAAAGATCCTGACGTCACTTGCGAACCACACCTAGAGTAGTCAAGATGCAGAGAATCCCACAGCCACACAAAGACACCATCATTTTCGTCCTTGGACCCCCGGCAAGTGGGAAGGGCACTGTTTGCAGGAGCGCCGTTGGAATGCTGCGTTCTCCCGGCCGCGTGTATCGCCATCTCTCCGTCGGGGATTACTTACGCGACCTTTGTGACCCCGAGACACCCTGCGAAGTAGAGGGGCTCGATCGTGACAAGGTCCGTGGGTATTTACGAGACAACAAGCTGCTTCCTGCCGACGTGCTTATCCCGCTCCTCAAGCACAAGATCAACTTTGCACCTAAAATGGATGGCTTCACAACGGTTTGGTTGATCGACGGCTTCCCGCGGAACATGGAAACCACGCATGTATTTGAGAAAGAGGTAAATTTCAGAAAGAAAACACCAAGAGAGGCTCTAATGAGTTTCCGAGAAATACTAATGCACAACTTACACTAGATCGGGAAGCCTGAGACGGTTATTATCCTCGACTGTGAGCGCGAAATTGCTGAACGGCGATACCTGACACGCGGCAGAGAGGCCATGGACGACAAGCAGCGCTTTAGTAAGCGGTATGATGAGTACACGAATAACGCGGGGGCGATTGGGAAGCATTATGAGGACATCGCAGCATCCGTAAGAAGATTTCTCTCCTTTTTGTCCTTGCCCAAATATCTGTTTTCTTACTAATTACATTCGTAGGTTTGCGCGAACGGAAACCAGGGTATATGCTTATCCCAATTCCTGGTGGCGTTGCCCCCGGCGTCTAGCGACTAAGTAAGCAAGAATGGGAAAGGATCGGCCGAGGGCGTTGGGTGTGTATCTGGCACTTGGTCATCTAGAGTAAGGAAGAGCCGACAGTAGGATGCTGATATTGCACAGCATTATGTACAATGCTCAATAATATCGATTTTAGAGTTCTTCCCGGACGAGGTATGATGGCCGGAGGTCCGATATGTAAAGGAGGTTCGCGCGTACACGATGAAGAGTCCGTTTACGCCTGACACGAGGTAGCACATGGTAGGATGAAACGAACTGGCCATGGTTCATTCTAAGAAAACAACAGCAACATGACTCGAGATCATGCGTGGGTGGTGATACTATGTAATATACGAAACGTGAAGATGCCGATGCCCTTGTAATTTTAATAAGCAGCCCTCTAGCCCGTGCTGAGGGCCTGCAGGCAGCCCGCCTGTCATACGGCAAAGCCATGCCTGAGTCAGGTCTGGGAGCTGGCTTTCAGCCTGCCTTGTGGAACGAGTCTACAAGAAGCCAAGATAAGCGAAAGTGGCTAGGGAAGGTTTAAGCGAAGTGAGGTTAATCAGTATAATAGGTAGGCCGTAGCGTAAAAATATTGGTGCGATGCTCTAAACAACCCACTCTCCTGGAAACAGCTCCAACGCGAACCAATCTGTTCCACGCGTAGTCATGACGCCCAATTGAGCTCCGTCGATCCATCCATCACGGGTCCCATAGCTCAGTTGGTTAGAGCGTCGTACTAATATTATAATTGTGTTATAACATCGGTAATGCGAAGGCCGTGAGTTCGAGCCTCACTGGGACCACGCGATTCTCTTTTGGTCGGACTATGTCCGATATATATATTTTTTATTGGCTTCGTTGGATGTGTATTGATTCTTGATGTGTCTCAAGGTAGATGGAGTTTATCTACTAATGTGATCTGTGACGTACCTAGGTATTGGCTGCGTGCGTCCCTGTAGTTGCTGGTGCCCCTACAGACACCTGAAAGGACCTCTAAAATATCTCGGCCTCCACGTTAATAAGACGAATTTCTACTGTAAATAATCTAGAATAGAACGCTCGAGTCAATTAGGCGCGGGGTATTAGGGTGCGCTGTTGCGCCTCAAACCCGACTGAGTGTGCGCGTTAGCACTAGCGTATTAATTGTATCATGAGAAATAGTATAGCGGACACGTCCTAATAAAATAAGAAGTAGTGCGATATGCTTACATGTATTCACTTTGGGGTTGGTGTCTCCGAATATACTTATAGATATATTAATTATGTAGACCTGAGTGTGTTCTACAACCTCTTACAGAAACACGGTGTGCAAACATCCCGGTCGTATGTTTCAGTATTTTATTGATATTACGGGTTCTCGGCGTTGGCAAGCGCAGTATCAACACTCTCCCTTAGCCTTTGCAGCCGCTTGATCAACTTCTTATTCGCCAAAGCCTCCAGGGCTGCCTTGTTACCCGCCTCTTTCTTCGAGAGAGCACTTCCGTATCCAAGATTGAGATTTGTCTCGCCTAAACCGTCGTAGTAAGCCCCTACGGTAAACCATGGCAGGCCGGAGTTCTTATCTTTCTTCGGAATGCCCTTATCTTTATAAGAAATATTGACCCCTCTCGTTCCGATGGCCTGACTTAAGGCCGTTTTCGGTGGTAAACTACTGGGCGCAGGCTGGGCTGAGCTGCTACCACTGGAGTGCCCCCCGGCCCCGCCTGGAGTAGAATATCCCCGAATAGCAGGCTTCGTATATTCATCATTAATCTCGCGCTTGAGGATAGTGCCCCAGGCCGGCTTAAGCCATGCGACAACGCGCGAGAGGCCACCAGCATCGCCTAGAATTGCTGCAGCCATATAGGCCTCCAGGAGGTCGCCGAGGATTTTTTTCCTCTCTTTAGTTGATGCCGAGGTGCCGGCCCCAGTCTGGGACTGCCTACCGCCGGGCTGGAATTCAATCGGGAGTCTAGCCCGCTTGTCAAGGTTGTATCGTAGAGTAAACCCGGACAACGCTTCGTTCTTTATCAGCCGTTCACGAAGTTGCGAGCACCGTCCCGCGGACAGGTTGGGAAAGGTCTGGTAGATTAACGCGGATGAGACGAGATATAGATAAGCGTCGCCAATCCACTCAAGTCGTTCATAGTCCATCTCCCCGATCTTCGCTATGCCAGAGTGTGTACGGGCCGCCTTCTCGAGAATGGGATCCGACACAGAAGGCAGTGATGGCAGTATGTCTACATTGGGGACGTCTTGAGGCGTCCATTTCGTGAGCAGGTCTGGATGTGGGATTGGTAGTCCCAACTGCGGGTGGCCGTTTGAAGGTCCTCGATGCTCATCCACTTTCTGAATTTTATGAGTGCTGCCTGGTACCGTGCTCACACTAGCAGTCTGTCGATAGATGTTAGAGACATAATTTGAGATTCGAAAGATTTATTGACTTGTCGCACCTCATCATAGGACAATGCCTGCGCCGCAGGGAATATGTGGGCGTTATGTTGTTTGAGAGTTAAGAGAATCTTCTCATGAGATGGGGAATTGCTGTAATTTCCTAGTCGCTCAAGGCCCTGCTTAAGAGACTGTGCAGCTTTTAGTAAGGTCTCTGCATGGTCCAAGACTGAGCGATACCGAGAGCTTGCCGATATTGTTGAAAACTCGTCAAAGGGCCGCTTAGACATTTTGACTTTTATATTCGCTTTATGCCTGCTTCAGTTGATTTGAGCGCGCGCCTTGGGTCTACACATCCAGCCAGTTGACTGAGGATTGCTAGGTAATATTAGCTTACCGAGTATAGGCAGATACAAGAATAATTTTCGGGTTGTGGAGCCTGTGGAGCACAGGCCATATGTGGGGTCCAGCTCCCAACTTCATCAAAGTCCTCATTTGATTTTGGGCACGACGGTTTGCGACAAGTCGTCCAACGAGGCACCGAGGACACAAATATCGAGTCATCTATTCCCTTGAGATGGCGGCTGCCCCCCGTGCACGGCTTCTGGACCTTATGAAGGTAAAGATCACCGCCTCTAAACATGCGCCGCGCACAGCTGATCCCGCATTCAGGTCCAGTGCCAGATCTTCTCGACCACCTACAACCCCGAGGGAATACGAATGGGAAACAAGATTCTCCGACAGAGGCTTCGAGGTCCATCTCTAGCGAAATACTATCCTCCGAGGGGGCCCACGATCAATACATTAGAAAAGGAATTCAGGAGTTTGGGATTAGAGACATTAAATGATGAAGAGGAAGATCGACAGGAACATTTATTAGGGCAAGTCGCTTACATACCCCTACGCATGCTGAATGCTAACCTTCCTATAGCCGGAGACAACGTGGGAAGGGCGCGCCGAAGAAGAAGCGCACTGCTCCAGGTACGACCCTCTTCTAACCCCCTGCGAACTTTGGGAATCCCAACTAACACTTCCGTATAGAAGCTAAGAAAGGCAAATAAGACTTACGTTGGCCACGGCTCAACGATTGTACCAACGACTTGTATAACAATCGCACCATTCACAAAAGATAGACAAAAAGTGGATCGATGTGAGATTACGAAGACAGCACGTCTGGGTGATTTGTTCTGGTCTCTCGAAACCTACCTCCTTCGACCGTATGTTCTAAGGACAATTCAGCCACTGTTCTCCTTGGCGCTCGACTTGAACATGCGCGTTCAAATACTAGCCCGAATTGACGGCATATGTGTCATCGCCCATAGACTGTTGGATCTGATGCGTGGGTAACCTATGCCTCGCGATTACTGACTAGAAAAAACGAAATGGGCAATAGATGTATCGAGATATACTCTTTTCAACTAGTAAGGCACATTATCTGGCAGTCAATATTCTTCCATGCATGGATGTCGAGTTTAAGACCGTGATGGTAGGGTATAGTGGTGTACTAAATCATTGTGATACTATCTCTCTATTGCGCAATTCTCTGTCATTTTTCTCGGAGCCCTTCCATCTTTGCTGACATACTGTTGATGGTCATTCAATATATGAACACCTACACGTGTCTAGAATACATGCCAGTACTAGATGGTAGATGCTAATATTACTAGGACCTAACTGCAAATTGCCGTACGATTATACAACATGTGGCTTTTTATGTCATGGTAGGCAAGCAATAAGAGGATGACTTCCTAAGATGCAACCTGCGCCGCTTAACACGTTTGGGAACTAGGGAACGAGGCTAGATTGAATCATGTCTCTCGTGTACTAAACGGTATCCGAATGATCACATGGTGTATTAAAGTTACAATAGGCCGGACTACGGGGATGCCGATAATTGACGTTTATTCGGATGAAATATACCTCGTTACGCGGATCTCGTGCTTACTCTTCCATGTTTCTCTTAGTGGGAGTCTAACCATCACAACGGCCACAGGCGTGCAGAGAAAGGCGTGTAGACAAGGGCGCTTACACAGGAGCACACTTTTGCAGACCAATTTAAGCTGGTGATGGCGCTTTCCGGTTTCAATTCCGGTGTCTGGTTGCCCGGGTAAGAACCTCCACGGATTAGTAGGCCTATTGTGCCCACACTACCTAGGTACATTACCTACATTCTACCTCTTTTCATCTCCTGCCTCCCGCCTCCTACCTCCTACTTGCGGCCCTATAAAGTACCTACTTTGTATTCATCCCCTTCATCCCGGCCTTTCTTCTTCCCCAACATCCCACATACGGCATTTACCACCACCTAGGCACTCTTTACACGACCTGCCTATCCCCCCCTCTCTGTATACCTACTTCTTTCTCCTCCCCCTCCCCCTCCCACTCCGTCACGATATCCCCTCTCACTACTCCTCTACGGCCTCCCACTTCCTGACTTCCAACTCTTCAGGCCGACCAGGCACAGTCATCTCCCCCTAGACTCCCCCTGGACCCCCTTTGGACTCCCACTAGGGTCCTACCAGACTTCCCGCCGGAAACACCTATTGCCTCATTATATTTATCCGCCGACGCCTTCAGCGGCTTCTTCTCCTATTATCTTCTGACGCTTTCCATTTCTAGTTCATCTAAAGTTACGTGATCTAGCAGGTGTCTAGGTGGGTAGGCTAGGTATCTAAAGAATACCTACCACGTCTAACATCCTTAGTCTGGCACTTCTCTCATCTACCTATGATCTCGCCAGTACCCGGTCGCACGGCTACCGCTACTTCCTGGTGTCCCCCATATAGTCTCCTTCTTTTCTCTCTAACGACCGGCCATCGATCTGCACGTATACTAGGCCCCTACCTCGGATTGAGTAGGCTAGCACGCACATCATATTAAAGTCACTGCTCAGTACCAACACCTTCTCTCGCTTGATCTCACTTCATATCGATTCGGAACTAGCTTCCTCGCACCTGTAATGTTTTGAGCTCTAATCTGTGGAACTACGCCATCTAATTGTTCTGATTACCACCTGGCGGTGGTATTTCATCTTTTGCCCTTTCATTCTCACCCCATTCCACATTTTCACCATTTGGCCACCACTTGCCATCCGTTCTAGTGTCTCTGACTCTTCGCAAGATCTAATCTTTGCTATCCCGACATCTCTTTCATCCGTCAATTTGTGTGGGCAACTAGAGATCAGCTAAATCAAACAGTTCCCTTCAGTCACGGCCTTGACGCAGCCTTGCACAATCAGCCCTGGGAGCTGCCTGAATCTAGTTAGAACAGCATGTCTGTGGCTCGCTGGACTGGATCCCCGACCTTACGCCGTACTCCGGCATCCAAGACGGCCCCAATGGACGAAAATATCAAGGTCGGTAAGAACGATTCCTCTGTTGCCGCTGTAGGTGACCAGCTCAAATCTCTGCTCGCCCTTGTAAGTACAGCCATGGTTGTATTGTTATACTAATCAGCCTGCCCTGATAGCAACGTTGACTACTCTTGACCACATCATGCCCTTTCCCCCGCCTCTCGTAGTGAGTTATATTTCACTGTGCCTTTCATAGGAGCTAACCAGCGTACCGGACAGGATCCGGACGGCCCATCTTCGCAGAAGAGATCTACTGGTGTTCTCTTGACCTCGTCGCTAGTCAATCAAAGCTGTCCTAAGGTCAGTGGTGACGAATTGGCTCAGCTACCTGATCGTTTTCGGCTGATATCTGGGGGACAGAGGACCAAGCTCAACCACGAAACCTTTGGTCCTTCCGAGATGCCGGATTCAGGCCCAACCAATCTTACTCCGCCCAGACTTGCGAGGCAATCCTCTGGTCCCCCTCCAATTGGAAGTTGTCTTAATTATTCGGCAGAGACTAGCGATTTTCGACAGCCGGAACACCCTGCGACCAGCAGCTCTGTGCCGATCACTCCTGCCACCGAGGTTTTCGGAAACAGGGTCCCGGATACCCGGCCGGCCAGTGCCACATTGAACGATTCTACTGCGTGCAACCAAGAGGTTATGCTCCTCAAGTATGAGCTCGCAATGGCGCAGAACAGGATAACTCGCCTCGACCAAGAACTTGCCTCAACTCGCCATGGACACTCGGACCTTGACCAACCCACTAATATCTCTCCGGTTGATACTGAATTCCCTGGCGGAAACCAATCTGCAGCTAGTTTGTCGCGCACCACCAATCCCCATTCCGTCAACTCTAGTGCACAGTATATTAATAGAGAAGGCGGGCATTCCTGGTCTGGCTATGATGACAGTCGATCCGACACAAGCGATGCTCTGTCGGCGACCGGTTTCAATCGTTCCCGCAATATTTGGGGAGGTATGAAACAAATTCCAAGTGCCATTGGCCCAGGAGGTCCTCCTCCCCCTCATCCCGAGATGCCGCACAATACACCGTGGATTGGACGAGCTGCAAGTCACAGCTATGTCGAGTCTAGCACGCCTTACGACCCTAATACCACTAGCAACTTCCGGCCTGAACGACTGACCCCTGACTTTGACCTAACTACAAAGCCTCTAGTCAGTAGACGTGGCAGTCGTTACGATGCGCGATTTGGTGGTCAAGGTTTTGGCGGTCAGGGCTTCGGCGGCGCTGGTCAAGGATATAATAACCAACCTGGTTATGGTGGATACAATTATACCCAAGGTCAGTATGATACCGGTGCAGTTACATCTGGCGGCTCGCAAAACGGCATGGGTACCGGTTTATATTCTAGCTATCAGACAACAGCTGTAGGTACCTCCCTATCCCCTTTGGCTAGCGAATTTACGTCGATGACGGGTAGTGCTGGACCGTGGAAGTCCGAGGTAAGTTAATAACCCTAATATCCTGCGTATATGTCCTGTCTAACTCTGTGCTTTGAATAGCCTACCTCAAGCGAGGGGCAGACGTATCTTCCCACCACAGAGCCGTTGAATTACCGTCGACTGTTGGACCGCAATGTTAACTGCAATTGGAAGTATATTGTGGACAAGATCGTATGCAGCAACGATCAGCAAGCTTCTATCTTTCTACAACAGAAGCTCAAGGTCGGGACTCCGGACCAGAAGTACGAGATAGTTGAAGCGATTGTTGCCCAAGCTTATCCTCTGATGATAAACCGATTCGGAAACTTCTTGGTGCAGAGATGCTTCGAGCATGGCACCCCGGAGCAGGTGATAAAGATTGCAGATGCCATTAGAGGAAATACTCTTAACTTGTCTATGGACCCATTTGGGTGTCATGTAGTTCAGAAGGCTTTCGATTCCGTTCCCGAAGGCTACAAGGCGATTATGGTCAATGAGCTTCTACGTCGCATCCCGGAAACCGTCATTCATCGCTATGCCTGCCATGTTTGGCAGAAGCTCTTTGAACTCAGATGGACTAAGACTCCACCTCAGATCATGAAATATGTGAACGAAGCGCTCCGTGGAATGTGGCACGAAGTAGCTCTAGGAGAGACCGGAAGCCTTGTCGTCCAAAATATCTTTGAGAATTGCCTTGAAGAAGACAAGGTCCGTTATCCCGTACTCCATTTAGATGTCCACACGATAATGCTAACACCCACTTAGAGACCTTGTATTGAGGAAGTGCTAAGCAACATTGATATTGTTGCGCACGGACAGTTCGGTAACTGGTGCATCCAACACATCTGTGAACATGGTGCACCAGCGGACCGCAGCAGAGCTATCGACCATGTGATTCGTTACGCCGCCGAATATAGCATGGATCAATACGCTTCTAAGGTAGTCGAGAAGTGTCTCAAGATTGGAGGAGCAGAATTTTTGACACGCTACCTCGACCGCGTGTGTGAAGGTCGCATCGACCGTCCCCGTATTCCTTTGATCGATATTGCAAGCGACCAATATGGCAACTATCTAATCCAATGGATCTTACAACATGCCAACCCACAACACAAAGAGGTTGTGGCAGCTCACATTCGAAAGCACATGGTGTCTCTTCGTGGATCCAAGTTTGGAAGTCGGGTTGGTATGCTGTGCACAAATCCTGCCATTGCCACACGACCTGGGCCCGGCGTTGGACCCGGTGCTGGTCGTATGCCTGCAGGGCCTCGCTACGGTGGTCGTGCATACCAATAATCGCACTCACCCTCCGAGAGTCATATTTGCCTGATTGATGTTGCGATAAGTGTTACTGTCTGTTCTCCTCTAGCTGTGACTTTGCAGCTATCGGTTTCTGTTGTTTTACCTGTCCGTTGCAATAAAAATTTCTTGTTTCTAATAGTTACCTTCCGAACTACCGGTACCTCGACAAATTTCAGCTCGATTGTTCGGAGCGATCAAAATATGACAACTCGCACAGAAGCATCATCTGGAGCAGACGATTTACAAATCATACCTCTACGACATCCTACGCCCGGCAGGCTACTGCCTTGCCTGGGTGCTTTGGACACATCATGGTTATGGATGTTGCGATATGGCGTCGAAGGTTCGGAATGCATCGTCGCCTTAGCCAGAATTGCGCCAAGGTTTTATTGCCTCGGCCGATCTGAGTAAGGGTTAATGTTCCGTTCACTCAAAGTGCCGTACGGCATGGTCGTGACGTATTGTCTCATATAGTTGCGTGGATGGTTTCCTCAATCTCAACCACGTATAACATTCTGCAAAGAATAAAATACTCTGTGTTGGTCACTGGAGAATTCAGGTTGCAGTTTTTTTTCAAGTGGTATTACAAAAAGAAAATTCGGTGAGCCGGGGGATTGTCAATAAGCCTAAACATAATGAAGGAGATCCCCATGCTCTTGCATTTTGCGCTACGGAGAGGCAGTGTTACATAGGCTCTAGTTTGTACCGGTCAAAAGTTTTCTTATTTAATTTCTGTGTCTAGATTGATGACCGCTCTTCCTCGCCCCCTTGTCTATTTTTGGTTTTTTGAATTGTTCACTACTTTGTCTCGGAAATTGTTATGTGAAGTTTTAGTTGCCGCATAGAGATGAGTCTGGATTTCTCGGATTTCACTATCCCCTCTCAATTTTTTTCCTTCTTCCCTTCACTGCGCCTCAGTGTGATTTCTAGCCAGGGGGGCTTAGTTATGCTCTTTAGCCCGCCGCATTTATCGGACTTCAAGGCTTATAGTAAGTACTATTCTCTAATGATCTAAGGTTTGCTAGTTGTCGGGTTAGGTTCTTCTCTGGGTGTTTATTGCACTCTAGGTACATGGAGAGTACCTAAATGAGCCCGTCGCTTCGTTTATTCCTTTCTAAAAATAGACGATGGTGCCACGCTGGGTTCTGATTCGGGCTCATCAACATATCACATGGTATTGGTCGGTAGAGTGAAAGAGAAAGAGACAGATGCTTTCAATGTACGGCCCTCCTTCTATTTATCTTCCTCTCGCCACTCCACTACGACTGACTACTTACTTCCTGGTCTTCTCTTATAACTCCTCGATGGAAATAACTATGCGATATATGTACATTTACTCCACATGGCGTAGTGCAACCAACTCATCTCATCTCATCTCATCTCAGCGGCGACAAAGGGAAAAACAATGTCTCAAGCCTCTTTCCATGCTTCATTAGAATGGCGATGGGCCCTTTTTTCATAAACGAGCTTTTTGCGGCGAAATATCCCGCGTCTATGGGGTTCGTTTCTTTTCCCTCTAGTTATAAGTCGATCAATCCTGGCTCCTGTGATCGTGTTTATACGCCGTAAGCAACTTGTCCCATAGGCTTATCCTCGCCCATGCCAGGTGCCATGAAGTTCGTGTCGGGATTACCGGTTGCCTTAGCAGCTGAGCAACGCGCCATTGTCGGTGAACTAGTAAATTGAGTTAGCAAAGATTAGAATCTAGTGGTTGATGCACGGGTCCCGAACTTACCTCCTGGAAATAGCGTCTGTGAAGTAGAAATCTTCGATAACCTTCTTCAGAGGCTCACCAGTAGCCTTTGCGCCTTTGTTGTGATCTACCAGCTGTACCTTGCTGAGTTGTGGGAGTGATGTGGGCTCGACAACATCGTAGGCGGCGAGCGCGGGGCTGATCTCGACCATTCTGTCCCGCAGCATGGCAACGTCGTCATAGGGGAGAGGAGCGCCGAGGAACTCGCTAACAGCACGGATAATCTTCCAGTCCGTACGGGCGGCACCGGGCAATGAAGTAGCAGCACGGGTCATCTGTACACGGCCTTCGGTGTTGACGTATGTACCAGCCTTTTCTGTGTAGGCAGCTCCGGGCAGAACAATGTCTGCAATCTGAGCTCCTCGGTCACCATGGTGGCCCTGGTAAACGACAAATACATCTTTAGGGATATCGGCATCAGCAAACTCGTCAGCGCCGAGCAGCCAGACGAATTTGGGCTTAGTCTCCGCAACTTCAGGAGAAGGTGTTGTGAAGCCAACCTCGAAAGCACCTGCTCTTGAAGCTGCCCTCTGCAGGATGTTGAAGCCGTTATGTTCCTCAGTCAGGAAATTGGCGGCATTCTTATCGACAAATGCACCAATAAGCTCGTAGAAAGCCTTAGCATCAGCGTGGTCCGTGACACCAGAGCCAACAACGATCATTGGCTTCTTCGCTGCTTGTAGCTTCTTGCCGAAGGGTCCGGCAAGAGCCTTCTTCAGAGCGGCGATGTCGGTACCGAGGTGCTCAAACTCGAAGGTCGAATCCCATGTCTCACCAACGACACCGATCTCCAGGTCTGATCGCAACCATTGCTTTCGGATACGAGCATTTAAGCCAGCGGCTTCGTGTCTCGGGTTGGTGCCAACGAGAAGCAAGCAATCAACGTCTTCCACACCCCAGATCTTGGAGTTGAAGAGGTAGTTGGAACGGACATCAATACCGTGGGCAATAGGCTGGCTTCCGGAAGGCATATCGAGAGCAAAGTTGTCATGGCCAAGCTTGTTGGCTAGGTCCTTCATAGCCACCAAAGACTCAACTTCTGTTAGCTCACCGGCGATGGCCTTAAACTCGTTCGGCTTGGGCGCAAGATGTTGGTAAGCGGCACCAATCTCGGTCAGAGCTTGTTCCCAGGTAGCAGGCTCGAATTTGTTATTTCTCCGTACTAGAGGCATTGTGAGGCGTTGGGTCTTTAGGCCATCACAGGCGAATCGAGTCTTATCGTTAATCCACTCCTCGTTTACGTCGTCGTTTAGGCGGGGTTGAATACGCAAAACCTCGAGACCACGGCTGTCGACACGAATCGCGGATCCTAATCCATCCAACACATCGATAGACTCGGTCTTCTTCAGTTCCCAAGGACGAGCCCGGAAGGCGTATGGTTTCGACGTGAGAGCACCGACAGGGCAGAGATCGATGACGTTACCGGACATTTCGGAATTGAGGTTCTGTTCGAGATAGGTACCGATCTGGATGTCGTTACCGCGACCGTATGATCCCATTTCCGGAGCACCAGCAACGTCATTCGAAAATCGGATACACCTTGTGCAGTGGATGCATCGGTTCATGGACGTCTTGATTAGGGGACCAATGTTCTTGTCCTCCACTGCTCGCTTGCCATCAACCTCGTGGAAGCGGCCTCTATCGCCACCATACCGCATAGACTGGTCTTGAAGGTCACACTCGCCACCTTGATCGCAGATAGGACAGTCGAGGGGGTGGTTTGCCAGCAAGAACTCCATGACTCCTTCTCTGGCTTTGTGTGTGAGTGGTGAATTCGTCTTGACCACCATGCCGGGTTGTACGGGCCAGGCACACGAGGCGACGGGTTTGGGGGCGCGTTCGACTTCGACGAGGCACATACGGCAATTACCGGCGATCATTAATTTCCTGGGCGATATTGTCAGCAAGATGGAGGGATCGGGTCGGGTGCGAGGTAATATTCGTACTCATGATAGCAATATCTGGCAACAAGCATGTCAGCAATGTCCCTATACACACTTTTTATTAATTCAAATGCACTGAAAAAAGCTGGCTGACCTGGGGATTGTGACGCCTGCCTTCTCGCAGGCTTGGATTAATGCCGCCCCAGCTATTGTGCGCAGTTAGTGGTGACATGTTTGCCGCATTGGGTAGGGCTAGTTAGAAAAAAAAAAAAAAAAGCATGTATGTCGTCGTCATACCTTCAATCGATACCTTCTTCCCATCTATAGACCGGTTAGCAATTCGGTATCCGTGATAGACATGCGTGGTGGACATGCATGATATGAGGTGTGAGACTGACCAATGGTGAGCTCGACCTCGGCCGGGCGTTGGGATGTAGCGGAAAAAGGTCTCGAGGCTTTAACGGCGGCACGGGCATGCCGGGGCGTCCGCCAAGCCGAACGAGCTAGAGTCTGTCGAAGCATCGTGTCGTCCCGACGGGATGTGAGGTAGAGGGGAGAGGGGAGAGGAGGGTGGCGGTCAATTGATTGATGAGGACCGGCTCGGGAGTGTTGACGTCCTTTTGCAAGAGGTGCTTGAGGTGCTTGAATCGCTCAACTCACTTTGGAGGATTGGATTACACAGCACTGATCATTGGTTGGTGGCTTCAAGGGCCGGCGCGCGCTAGTCACTTAAACGGGCGATTATTTCACGAGGCCCATCATTCGTCGAAGCTCTGTCCGGGTCCACTTTATTTTACTATAGTATTAGTATCGGGTATTTGCATAAGTACTATGTAGGTACCTACTAGTAATCCTGCTTGAGCTCGGACCACATCGATTTCCTGTCACGACACATTTAACCAATCTCGATTGTCCCCTCGCATTTCTTCCATTTCCTTTCTCTTTCATTAACAAATTGTACACGGGCACATTTTATTGTAGGTGAGCTTGGACAAGTTCCTTCTTGTTACAGTCGAGTCTTCCTCTATCTTGTGCTCCAGAGTAATTCATTTTTGACGCCGATTATGGAAGCAAGTGAGAGCTTTATAGTTACCATGATCTCTGCCTCTTACCGCCGGTCGTTACATTTTCTTACCACTCTAGATAACTCATGTCTGTCTCTGGTCGATATCGGATATGTGACAATTATCATGATGTCCCGTGTAATGCTCGCTCTTTTGGCATCGCCTGACAAGGTTATCACCTCGCCGTGTATTACCCGTTGACAACCTGCCGTATTCGTCGGCTTAATTCAGTAACCAAATGTGGAGTCTACACGTTCGAATTTTTCTACGTATTTTTGAACCCCGCCCGTAGTACATGGTCCGTCACCCAACAGGGACGAATGCTATGTTCGCCTTCTTTATTGGCTCACTCCATGTCTGCGAGTGAATAAGATCGCAAGCCGCCCAGAGCATAACGAGATTATCATGTCATTCAGCAGCTTTTCTGTGTTTTCATATGTGTTCGAAGATGAAGTCAATAGGCACAATCTGAAGTGGTCACTGCAATGACTCAATTGGACAATCACAACTGATGAAGGCAACTCTTCCACGCCCTGTCACCCAGAGTATCGAGTTTTAAGGATTACAAGCTCACGCTTGCTCGTAGATGTTGGGATCTCCCTTTTCGATCAATATAGAGGCTCAATAATCTTCATCGTAGCTCTAGGCCTCCACATGCAAACCGAAAAAACGAGAATAGTTTGTTTGAACTGTGGTCTTGTGTCATAAATTCATCGCTATCTAACGCTCGTAATGCTCATGCAATAGAACAAAGGAGAACATCTATATCCATGCTCCAGCCAACTCCTGAAATACAATAACCCCCCAAAATAGTCTACTACAGAAAACATGAACATCGTTTATATACAACCCTTACCAACACCTCCTATTTACTGTGTATTTGTTTATGCCTTCGGCTGAAGAGCAGCGGGCAGGAACTTCGACTTAGAAGCAATGTGCTGCGCGAGGTCAATCATGGGCTGGTTCTTGAGGATTTCAGAGACGTGGATGACGCCCTGGAGATCCTTGAGGGCCCAGGCACGGATGTCGACGGCGATGAGGGAGTCGACACCGTAGGTGTTGATTGGGCGAGCCGGGTCGAGGTCCTCGAGTTCCATCATGAGACCCTTGGCAAGCTTCACCATGAGGCCCTGGCATACAATCTTGGTGGCATCGGCCATGGTCTTGGCTGCGCCGATGACAGCGGCAAGGTCGACCGTCGCACCACTGCTCTTGTTGGACTTGGCGTTCTGCGTAGCCGAGTCATAGGCTCGGAGTGGTCCAAAGCGAGCATCAGCGAACCAGTACGGCTCATCAAAGCCGTTAGCCTTGACGAGACCGCCGCTTGCTAGACCTAGGGTAGGCTGGTTGCGGATCTCTCCTGCCATGGCTTCTTCAAGAATTGCCCACAACTGGGCAGAGCCGATCTGCGGTGCACCGCAAGCAACGATCTCTGGCACTTTGCCTTGCTCCGATACGAAACCGATGTCACCCATCCAACCCAGGTCGATCGATGTACCGGTAAGACCTAGAGTACGACGATGGTACATGATGGCGTCTTGGTACACGTTACCGGCGTTGTAATTGCTCTGGGCGATGGAACCGATCTGGCCGGCAGAAGATGACAGCGTGATGAAGAAGTCAAGATCCTTGGGCAGTTGGTTGTGAAGGTTGGTGGTGACGTAGTACTTGGGGCGGATAGCACCATGCCAAGCGTCAAGGGGCATAGTCTCAAACATGGAATCCTAGAGACGGGTGTTAGTCATGTTAACAAATTTAGTCGGGTTTCAGGGAAATGCTTACCTTGACGTTCATGGCTAGGACGACTGTGCCTTTAATGGGCGGGAAATCACTCTTGGCTAGTTCCTCAAGAACTCTAGCACATTCAGCCTCCTCACCAATATCGGTGGTAAAGACCTTGGTCTGTACGCCTCTAGTAGCGAGCTCAGCGAGAACAGCTTGGACATCGGGGCTCTTGGCACCAGAGCGTGAGGTGAGAGCGAAGTACTTCGCGCCCTTGTTAGCCATCCAGGTGAGCATGGCGCGACCAAGACCACCAGTACCACCGGGAATGAGATAGGTAGCGTTGGGGTCGAGCTTAAGCTCAGTCTTCCTGCCACGCGTGACAGGGACGATATCGTCATCAACGACCTGCAACACGACCTTGCCCAGGGAGCGGCGGGACTGCAAGATGCGGAAAGCGTCGGAAATCTCGGAGAACTTCTTAATGTTGAGCGGCACGAGTTTGAACACACCCTCAGCATAGTATTTCAAGACATCAGCCATGAGCTTGCTAAATACACGCTTGTTGGTGCGGTACATCTGTAGGATGTTGACACCAGAGAACGTGGCGTTGTTAAGGAAAGGTACCATGTCGAGACCCGTGTTAGACTTGATATCCTTAACACCAAGCTCGATGAAGCGACCAAATGGTGCAATGCAATGCCAAGTCTGGCGTAGCAACTCACCCGTAAGTGAGTTGATGACAACTTGGACGCCCTCACCTTTAGTGATACGCTTGATGCCCTGGACAAAGCTGGCATCCTTATTGCTGAAGATGTGGTCGTCAGGGATACCATATTTCTCCTTGAGTAGGTTCTTCTCGGTCTCAGAAGAGACGGTGACGAGAACCTCGGCGCCAATGTGCTGAGCTATCTGGATCGCGCCCTGGCCGAGAACATCTGCAGCAGAGTGGATCAAGATAGTCTCGCCTGCCTCAAGGCGGGCGGCGTTGTATACACTGTAGACCGCGGTACCATATGAGATCATGATGGAAGCACCCTCCTCGAAAGACATGGACTCGGGCAGCTTCTGGAAGTTCTCCTGGCTGTTTCGGACGTAAGTCCTGTACCAGCCGTTGGCGACGGTCAAAACACGGTCACCAACAGCGTAGCCCGAGACATCCTTGCCCAGGCGGGTAACGATACCGGAGCATTCGATACCGAGGTTAACATCCCAAATCTGGCCAACAGCTACAACCATGTCAAACTGGTCGAGACCGACGGCCTTGACCTCAATCTCGACCTCCGAATCACCTAGGGGCTTCTGGTACTCGGCGTCGTCGCTATAGAAGAAACTGTCGAGCTCACCAGTGGCCTTAATGCCGAGCTTGAGAGCACGGTTAGCTTGCTTGAGGGGCTGCAGGGAGAGAGCGTTCTCGTTATCCTCATCAGGCTCAAGAAGTCTGCTTAGGTTCTCATCGGTACCGAGACGGAGGATGTGGAGAGCACCCTTGCGAGCGGCAAACTCGTGCTCATTATTGGCGGCATCGCCTTGGATGCTGAGCACCTTGAGGATTGTGCTAGTGGTGGAAGCATCATCGAGTGCGACATTGGGATCAAGATCGAGGGTAGCAAGGCGGATCTCAGGGTCTTCACCGCGAACAGTGCGGGCTAAACCAGTGATCATGTTAAGCACAGGCCGTTGAGCGTCAATGGTAGCACCACCTTGGGTGAGCCAGAGGGTTCCGTCGGATCGGAGGAAAATGTTCTTAACAGCAGTATACTGCGCTTCATCCATGGTAGTCAGTACCGACTTCTCAACCTCAGCAGTAACGATAACACGGCTCTTGGTCAAGTCAGCCTCGGCAGCTTCCGTAAGAGTCTTCTTGTCAACCATAGCACCTTCACCGGTGAGCTTCTTAGTCAGTTCTTCGACAAGACCCTTGGCCTGAGCAGACTCATCAGAACCAGTAACAATAGTGACGTTGTTAAGAGGGGAAATCTTCGGCTCGATAGGGTTGGTGGAGGCAACGAGCGAGGATGACCAACCGATATCATCACGGTCACGGAAGCAGAGATCAGCGCCAGTGAAGCCAACAGACTTGAGACGCTCATCCCAGCCCTCTTCAGAAAGCTCAGGACCCCAGTGTCGGTCATCATCCTCGCCGAGCCACCAACCAGCGAGCAAACCGAAGACGGCGGAACGTCTACCAATCTTGCTGGTCAACTCAGTAACAATAAGCTTTCCACCAGGCTTCAATAGCCTGCGGGCGTTGGCTAGAGTCGTGCTAATCTTGGAAGTAGCGTGCAGAACCTGGAAGGCAACAACAACATCGTAGGTGCCCTCCTCGAAGCCTTGTTGGGCAGGCTCGTTTTCGACATTCAGAACCTTGAAGTCCATCAGAGAGCGGTATTCCTTGAACTCCTCGGCGGCCTCGGCGAAGAAAGAACCGGAGATATCAGTATAAGTGTACTTGGTGAGCTTGCCGGGAATGTTTTCACCTAGGGCCGCAAAGATACGGCTAGTGGCTGAACCGGTACCGGCACCAATTTCTAGGATCCGGAGAGGCTTCTTGGCAGCTAGGCGCTTGATGTATTCGCATTGGACGGCGGGAGTACGCTCGTCGGAAAGACCGTAGCGGTACATCTCGTTAAGGGCGTTGTCGTGGTTCATAAGCTCCCAAGGCTCGATCTCGCCTAGGAGGACGCTCTCAATGTTGTCACTGATGCGGACCATCATCTTACCCTCAAGGCTAGTGGCTGCGGCACGAGCAAGAACCTCATCCTCTGTTTCTTTGCTAGAGGACAACCACTCAGGAGTCTGGCAAGGAAGCTTGTTCTCGCTAGCGAGCTTAACCTGGTTCTTCATGTAATTATAGAAGATCAGGTGGTGAGGGGTCATGCGTGTAGCGTCGTCGTCAGTGAAACGTTGAGCCATTCTCTTGCACACAATGTATGCGCACCACTCAAGGTCGTATACTTCTTTGTATGGCACCTGGGGAGCCTTGTTCACAGCATCGGTCAGTATCTCCTTCAAAGTTTCAGGAGAGTTCTCGACATCAACGTGCCATGTCGAGTAGGCACCTAGTTTTCGAACGGCCTTGATCTTGGCCTCGTCCTTTTCGTCATCTTTGGTCTCGGAGTTGTAGTCAGTCGACTTCAAGCCCTCGAAGATGAGCAGAGGCTCAGCCCACTTCTCATCGGAGAGAACGACAGTTCCGTTAGTGCCATCAGCCCACTTCTCCTTGATCTCGGCGTAGCCCTGGAGCTTAGAGCCAACTTCGGTTGGCAGCTTGGTGGAGACATAGATGCGCTCGATGTACTTGGGGACGGTGATCTTCTCAACACCCTCAGCAGCCAAGAGGATGTGGAAGATACCATCAAGAGTAGCAGGGTGGATGGTGTAGGAGGATTCCACGTGGGCGGGCATCCAAGATTGAGTGTCTGGAACCTCGAGAGTGGCAACAACGGTGTTACCTGCGGTGCGTGACTCCTTGAGCGTCTTAAAAGTCTCGCCCCAGCGCATTCCGAGTTTTTCAAACTTGGAGTAGAACTCTTCGCCGGTATGGGGAGCCAATTCAGTGCCTTGAATGCGGGCATACTCGTTCTTGTAAGCCTCATTGTTGGCGGCTTGCTCATCTGCAAAGCTAGATGCGTGGTTGTCAGCTGCGTATTTCAGCGAGACGAGACCAGTACTGTGCTGAGTCCAGGTGCCATCACGGGTACGGCTAGAGATGGTGAACTCCTTCCAGTATGTTGTGAGAGACCGAGAAGCGACACGCCAGTTGCGGAGCTGGAGCTTAGTCTCGACAGGCTGGTCCTCATTGTCAGTGAGGATGATCGGTGCACCAGGGAAAACGTCTCGGAACTGAACACCCTCGACAACTTTGCCAGGCTCAGCAATTTGGCGCATAGCCTCAACAACCATGGTTAAGAAGCCGGCAGCAGAAAATAGGAATATGTCTTGTACACCATGGTGTCGAGCCCAAGGGATCTCGGAGGTGCGCAGGTAGTTACGCCAAGCGGGCTCAGCATCCCCGGAAAATATGTCGCGTGAGCCAAGAATATCATGCTTAGGCTCACTTCGGTTCTTGTACGCGTAAGATAAAGCGGTCTCATACCAGAATCGCGTGTTGTGGTTCCAAGAGAAAGGAGGCAAATCAACAAGGAAGCTTGGAGACTCCTGCTTAGAGTCGAGATGGTTCGCCTTGCTAACATCAATCGGCAGACCCTTCTGGAAGAGGATACCAACACCCTTCAGGGTAGTTCGAATGGCATCCTCTTTAC
Source organism: Xylaria digitata (assembly GCA_022495195.1). Lineage (NCBI taxonomy): Eukaryota > Fungi > Ascomycota > Sordariomycetes > Xylariales > Xylariaceae > Xylaria > Xylaria digitata. Next base: position 63,050 of record MU377064.1, read on the forward strand.
GCGTGAGCAAGCTGAACAAGTTTAGCTCTGAGGGCTGCGTTGTCAAAGCCTTGATAACCTGCTTGACAGGACCTTGAAGGGCACCGTGAGGTCCAACCTCCATCAAGACAACGGGTTTGCCGGAAACTGTGGGCTCGCTCAGGATTCCAGAAAGAGCAGGGCTGAAACGGACACAGTTAACCATGTTATCAACCCAGTATTGAGGGTTGAGAAGGCCAGCGTCGTCAATCTCCTTGCCGGTAACGGAAGAGAACATGCGAGTAGAGGTAGCTTCGCCACCTGTAATACCCTTCATGGACTCGTAGTATGGCTCCGCTAGTTTCCTCATGAAAGGACTGTGGTAAGGGGTCTTGACCAGAAGCTTCCTAGCCCAGGCTTGGCTGCCGATGATGTTAAGCACTTCATCAATACCTTCAACACTACCAGAAAGGGTCACGCTTTCAGGGCTGTTCACGCAAGCAATAACTGGCTTAGGGTCGGAGGTGCACTGGTCGATGAAAGGCTGCACACCTTCCTCGCCAAGAGCAACAGCCAACATAGCACCGGTAATGTTAAGGCTAGCGGATAGACGGCCACGGTGGTAGGCAACAGTCCATGCGGCCTCCCGAGAAAGGGCACCCTTAGCGTAAGCGGCACCGATTTCACCACTGGAGTGACCGACAGTAAAGTCAGGAGTGGCACCCCATTCCTTCAGCAGGTCGACGAGACCAACTTGAACTGCAGTGCAAGCTGGTTGACTGATCTGGGGTTCGTTGACTCGTGAATCGGCCTGGCTCTTGCCAAGCTCCTCAACAAGGTCCCACTCACAACCCAGAGACTTGAGGTGAGCAGCAGCTTCTTCGATGCGAGTTCGATATGTGCGGTAAGCCAGAAGTTCCCGGCCCATACCGAACCATTGGGCGCCTTGACCGGTGAAGATCCACACTGAAGCAAGGTTGTCCGAGGGACGTAGGTGCTTAGCAGGGGTTTCGAGCTCCTTCACGGCCTCCTCAAGGTCTGAAGCAACAACAAACGAGGCCCAAGGATGCCGGGTTCGGCGTGCTGACAGTGTGTAAGCCAAACGCTTAAGGTGAGTAGGGGCCTCGGTAGCGAGGACTTTTCTTTCCTTTAGGTAGGTCTGCAGGTCCTTCGCAGTTCTGGCGATACCGTTCTGCTCATGGTGCGACCAGACAATAAGCTGAGGAGTGGAGGAAATGACTCCTAGGTCCTCTACGCTACCGACCTCAGAGGCCGGAGTAGTGGTGCCTTCAGTGCTCACGACTTCAGAGTTCATCACGCTAGTGGCGAAAGCCGAAGACGCGATAGAAGTAGGAACTTCAGATTCGGGTGAGAGGATGGTAGGTCGAGGAACGACAGGAGCAGTGTTGTGCCGTCCAACAAGACCACGGCTAGTGAGATAATGGTAGGCATCATCGATAATACAATGAGCGTTAGTGCCACCGTATCCGAATGAGTTAATACTGGCACGTCGTAGGCCGTCAGTGGGCCAAGGAAGGAGCTCGGTAGGAACGGACAGGTTCCATTCTTTGAGTAAAATCTTGGGGTTGGCTCTTTCGAACCAGATGTTGGGAGGGATTTGGCCCTTCTCGAGAGCATAAATAGCTTTGGTAAGACCAGCAATACCAGCTCCAGCCTCTAAATGACCAATGTTGGATTTGACAGACCCAACGAACAGAGGGAACTCGGGAGAATGGTACTTGCTGAAAACCTTGGATATAGCGGAAGTCTCCAACGGGTCACCAGCAGGCGTACCAGGACCGTGAGCCTCGAAGTAGGTTGTGTTCTCGGGTGTCAATTGCGCGTTAGAGTACGCAGCTCGGATCAAGTCCTCTTGCGACTCAGCAGAGGGCAGATTGATACCGGGAGTTCGACCGTCGTGGGTCACCGAGGTTCCTCGAACGACCGCACGAATGCAGTCACCATCTCTCAGAGCATCGGCCAAGGACTTAACAACGATGAAAGAAACACCCTCGCCACGGGAGTAACCGTTCGCCTTGTGGTCGAATGACTGTGACTTGCCATCCTTGGACAGGAAGGACAAGGTGCTGAGATGGTTGGAAGTGTGTGGTGCCAAAATCAAGTTAGTGGCACCGACGAGAGCCTATAATATTGTCAACATCAAGTTTTGTGGGTGCGCTGGGTCCCTCCCAACATACCATATTTGACTCCCCAGTGCGAATGCTCTGCATAGCTAAGTGCAGGCAGACAAGGGACGATGAGCAAGCGGTGTCAAGCGTCAAGCTAGGTCCCTTTAGGTCGAAGTACCAGGAAACTCGGTTGGACACCATGGCAGTACCCATAGAGCCGTTGGCTTCGTAACGACTTGGCAAAAATTAGTCGACCTGTTAAGAAAGTGAATGCAGACACTTACGGGTAGTCGTCAGGGTCAATCGCGCGAATGGCGGCATAATCCCTGACACAGGTGCCCAGATAGCAACCCATCTTGGCCTTGGCCACGTCGGCCATTGTCAGGCCAGCTATGCGGTCACCATTAGCCAATTCCGTCCGCAACCCCTGGCGGAAGACATCAAAACCTTACCTGATTCCAAGGCCTCGTATGAGAGTTCGAGAGCAAGTCTCTGCTGGGGGTCCATAGCATGGGCCTCCTGGGCCGAGATCTTGAAGAAAGGAGCATCGAATAGACCAACATCAGAGGAGATGAAGTGGCCCTTTCGGGTGCTCGTTGTTCCCTGGTGCTCGGCACTGGGGTGGTAGAATCCATCGATGTTGTAGCGATCCTTTGGTACGTCGGTCAACGCACTCCTCGCCTGGGAGACCATATCCCAAAGTTTTTCTGGGGTCGACGCATCTCCGGGGAATCTGCCCGAAACACCCACAATGGCGATGGGCATCGCACCATCCTTGGCGAGGATGGTCTCGATTTCTTGTTGTGATAGCGCCATTTTGACTCGGTAACCTAGCGAACAGGTGTATGGAATTGGGTGGGGGGGTTAAGGGTATATACACAACAACAAAGGTCGTCAAAGAATGTCAAAGTTGAATAACAGGCTTGAGGAAGAAGAGGGCTTGTTGGAACCCTCGTGTGTTGAACAAATGGATTCTATAGCTCTATAGTAAAACGGAGGACGAACCCCTGTTTTCGTAAAATCGTAAAGACCACAAAGAAAAAAGAAGTTGAGGAATCAATGTGGTCTCCAAGGGTGAGGGCCAGGCCTCGTGGAGTTATATAGAACCCGCACTTGATAACCCAGAGAGGCCCATGTGTCCCCACGTCAAGCTAAGATTCCTGCAAAGTGAGCAGTACCAAAAGTCCGTCAGTCAGCATCGCGATAAGGCAGAGACGACGAGACACTGGCGCGTAGGAGAGTTTTGGGCTACCTACAGCTTCGCCCCGGGCTTACGGTGTTTGTGCCGCTAGTTTCAGGGTATTCGAGGTACCACATGTCGCCAAGCGGCATCGAGACGAGCCAGGGCCGTGTCTGAACTAAGATACCGCCGTAGAATATACACCACTCATATCAGCATGCCTCATCAGACGAGGATGCAAACTACTATGTACACTACAGTAGTGTAGGTGCCAGCTGCAGGCATGGTAGACAAAGCTTACATAGTACACCATAGTAGTAGGCAAGAAAGGGATCAGGTCAACGAATTAACAGTCAGCCTTAGCCGTTGAGGCCTGTCAAGGGCAGTGGGACTATCGAGGGAGACCAGTCACACCCTCGCATCTTCGCATCTTCGGATTTTCCTGCTCGATTCATTATACAGTATAGTGTAGTACTTGGGTAGACGCCACCTAGCTGGACGTTGTCATCGAGGGCGTGGGCAGGAGTGGATAATCGTGGATACCCGAGTGTCTAGGTAGTGAGCGTAGTGTATAGAGTAATGTAGTAGTGTAAGGAAGGTATAGTAGGCAATGTGTATGTGTGTGTGTGCGTGTTGTGTTTAGTTCATTCTCCCTACCTACCTACATACAAGTACGTAACATACCTGGTACATAGACCACGGTGGTACACTACGGCGGTACGTGTACAGGCATGTGGAGGGAGGACGATGGATGGATGGTGGATGGATGTATGGAGACGGCGAGGCGCGTGGGACCAGGTACCCACGTAATAAGTACTAGCCCACTAGGTTAGTAGTGTAAGTGGGTGCAAAGCGAGCCGCTAGGTACACTCGCAGTCTGTCTTCTTCCCCTTCCCAGTTCCAGTTCCCAGTATCGCATTACTGCGACGACTACCTCACCTACACTACTATGTAAGTACCTATCCACACAGGTACCTGGTGTATTATGTAGGGCATTTTGGGCTGACCGAGATACTTAATTCTCATTGGCTCAATCGAGGTATACACAGACTTGATTGGCTCATGGATGCGCTACTAGACTTGTGCCAAGTACCCGCTTAAGGTGCTATACTATGGCAAGGTTCTATGACTTCTACTATCTTAGGTACAGTAGTGTACGTACAATGTGCATGTTCGCTCGGTCATCTAATCTAAGCTCACGAAATAATTTATACTGCCTCCTGGTACAATTAGATGACATTATCCGCAAGCCTGCCTGCTGTACTGTAAATTACTTGTAAACTATAGTATTACTTGCTTGCTTACTTACATGATTATAACAGTGGACTAGTCAGTAAATTGATCGTCACCGCATTTCGTTTCCGGTTTTTCTTAGTTCTTAGCAGTGTTTCCCAACTTTCAAAAATAGAACTGATACGCCTTAGTTGCCGTACAGTGTCGCCCAACAGTGGAAAATCACTTAACCCCCCGCCGTTTCGTTTCCTGTCCGGTCTTAAAACCCGCGCTTCGTCCATCGCGTCATTTTACTTACTGTATCTATGCCTCGAGGAATATGCTTAAAACCTTAATCACTGCGCCACACTGATGCGTTTTGATATCGCTGCACCCTGCCGTCAATTAGCCTGGCCTGACCTAGCCTACCCTGATTGCCCTGGGCACACGACGTTACTGCACCAGAGTAAGACTGACCGCGCATCTCGGTCAAAAACCCCCGACCCTGTTACAACCGCCCGCTGCGGCCACGGCGGCCAACACGACGAGTCCCACGTTAGTAGATCAGGATCCCCTTCTATCTCGTCAAATGCCAAAAGAGGACAGTGCAATTCTCCCGACCCCGGGTTTTTCCTTGTTAAACTCTGTTCAAGTATCCCGATATAATTGTTCACGATGAAACCTCTATCAACATAAGCCGGGCCGAACTAACCGGGGGGCCTTCTTCTCTACACTACAACACACGTAGTCAACTTCTATAGTGACAACGATAGGAACGACTAGGCAGAATATCCCGAGATAACACCTATCCAGTCCAATGGTCGTGCCAAGGAGTACATGCCACTACGAATTACTTACAGTAATCAATTGGATTATATAAGATCATTCGTCTACCCCTCCATCAAGTTGGCTAAATCCCGAGGCCTTCGCTTTCACGCTCAGCAATCTTTGTGAATTGGGGCAACTCAACCCGCGCAAACAGATCAGAGTCTTATCAATAGCCTGGTATCGTAAAGATAGTCAACCCCCCAAAGTACAGCTTCCTCTGGTCCGATCAGCATAGTTCCCCAGTCCATGAGGTGTCTAGAGTGAAGTATGATGGTAGGGTTAATCGCGTTGAAGAAACAGCTATCTGTGCTTGAACCTCTATCAGGGGCGACATTGTTCCTCAGGCATGGGATATTGGCGCCATAGGACTATGAGGTTACACTGCATACATAACGCTATAACTATGGATGTAGTAATATAGCCAACCCCTGAGTCTCCAAGATAACTCCGCATAGAGTGGACTTGTCAAAGTGGGTAAATTCTTTCCCTCGTTAAGGCCGATACCGAGCGCTCGCTCCTAGGACCCCTCCCCCATGAGTTATACCCGGCAGATAGAACGTACTTCGAAATCTTCAAAGGCGATTCGCCTCGATGAAACAAAGCTCTGCTCGAAATGGAGGCGGTCTGACCTAATTGACAATAACCTTATCGTAGCTGCAGCTTGCCCCATGACTTTGCGTCAAGTTCCCACAGCCTAGGCATGCCTATGGCAGTGCCTAGCTATAGGCTATTCCCAAAAGTACTTCACATGGATATCTAAATTGGACCCCGCGGGCTACTTTCAACTTCACTACCAAGATATTAGTGATCATTACTTAAGGTGTCTAGTGTATTGGTACAAAAGCCCCGCCTCGAGCATGATAGCATTGATAGCGTGCATCTCTGCCACATGTCCACTATCATACATAGTAGTTGTTGTAACCGAGGCAGAGATCATCATATCATTTACTCGCAATCTATTCATTGATCAACGAGAGGAGTTCTGCGTTGTCAAAGCTAACGCCGCTTGCACACTCCCTCCCGAGCAGTTATAGGATCAACCCCTACAACACAGGTCTAGTGTAGTTTGGTATTCAGTTAGACTTACATTGTTACTACAGTATGTATTTTAGAGTATCCGTTGTCTCGGCGTATGTCCAAAGGGCGTTAGTCTAAGGGGACCCAACAAATGTATCGGCTTAGTAAACGATCACGAGATTGGATAAGCTAGTTGAGTATTTTGAGTTGCCGGCCGGGAAGGCAACCCGGCTAAGACAACTATCGTTAGCCTAGCGAATTAGCTGCTCACCTATCCTTGAGAGCCAATGCTACTTGGCAGGCGCCTAGCCTCCAGTCAGCTGATCAAACGTAACCCCCCTCTATCTAAGTCATGTTTTCTCGTGGAATCTCAGCGTTGTGCTTCCTGCGTTTCTAGGCATATAGTCATCGTTGGTTCGAATTTGCGGGGCTGGGTCAGATAAATCGTGTATTCGGCGTGTGTTACACCCTCGTTATCTAGTGTGATATCGTCCAAGTCACAGGGTTTAAGGCATAAGTGTTAAAGAGAAAGTATATTCGGTCTTGATTTAGATGCCAAATTAGAGACTGCAGTTCCCAAAATTGGACAATGAGATCCGAGCTAGAGTCCTCAAACCGGGACCAAGGTTTAATCCTAATCATACTACCACGGTTCACAAAAGCAAGAATCCGTACGGTACCGGGTGAATGGATACAGACACATTTTGTCTGTGCAGAGATAAGCAGCTACGGTGACCCAGACATTTGGAACCATGGCCCAGAACATGCAATGGTATCCTCACGTAATGTATATTTAGATTTCCACTATTTGCTTCTAGATACACACCTAGAAGCTCCGTCCCAGGAGGCCGTATTGCCACGTGCGATACCAAGGCCTCTCGGTGGGCCTGTAACCGACCTACTCTAGGTACAATAAGGCTATCGAGGAGTGGTTAATCCCGAATTCCAACATCTGATGATGATGATACTGAGTGTGGAGTCGAAAACTTAGACAATGATGTTGTACAAGATCTCGGCTATCTTGACTGATGTTTCAAAAACGCGGCGGCGTAGATCGGCCTCGTGGTCTCGACCGGGCCGTCAGCCACGGGTCTCAGTATATACTACATGTTTTTTCAATGGCAACTAAACGAAAGTCGTGTTATTCCCGAGGTTGTACTTGTTCAATGAATACTACTATCTCAAAAATTTTGATTTCCCTTCCACCTTTTTTTCAGTTTTCCTTCTAAGGAACTTGTAGACGGAGGGCTGTTTGTATAATAAATCTCAACAAACTACAGTAGTATACATTACTAGAGACAGTTCCATATTTGGTATCTAATCTCATAAAAATTGACTTGTCAACTCCAGGTTAGAATTATTTTCTCCTCAGTTCACGGATGCCCACTTTCTTGTAGAGGTAGCGACACCAAAGAAGATGTAGCCACCTCTATAAAAATGAGACACGAAGATGATTAATTCACATTGATTCGATTTACCCATCTCCTATTTTTATCTCTAGAGTTTATAACGCCTGTTTACTTATTGTTACATCTTCTGGAATGGAACAAAGAAGGTGTTGTATACATAAGCATACGTATCAGTTGGTGATAGATTAGGCTCTTCGCGTAACAACGAATGTTTATCACTACCCTATACTCAGGTCATGACACTTATCACCGCTACTCTATGTTTCTAGGGCTAATTGCGCATACCATCGAATTAGCCTCAATCTTAATTTACTGTGTACAAGCTCGTCATGCCATGTGGAAAACGAAGGGGGCTAAGTTTGGACTGGTTGGACCGCACCCTGTGGTTCGAATAATATTTAAAGGCCCCCATCAGTTATTAACTTAAAAGACGTCAATTCATAAGAAGACGCCACAGAATACAAACTGTAGCGGTACGCCTAGACACTATCAAATTAGATCGTATTTAAGTCAGGCGCTTGACTCTCTAAAGCTATCATATCGGTATATACATATCGTGACATTAGCATGATAGAAGATGATACTTGCACAATATGTATCACCACCGATTGCTCCTAGGTGAAACCACAGTCCAAATGACGATATACATGTTAGACATAGCTGACCGAACAACCTCATTACCTCTACAGAAACAGTGGAGGCTTTGAGAAATTACTACATTGGCGTATATACGCCGACAAGCTAGAAGCTGCGGTATTTACCCTCATTGTTCCGTGCATCGGTTCCAAACAAATCAGATTGCGCTGAGGCTGAAAGGGGGCGTTAATAACCGAAAGAGCTATAAACACATGAGAAAATCGTTGGCGGCATGTTTGCCGCCACTGTTTCACAATTCCGGCAATTCTGGGGCAAATTGCTACCGGCAGAGTCGGGGTGGCGTAATAAGGTTAATATTAGGGTTAGGTACGTTACAGCAGTACGAATAACACAGTACAATGATCCTGATACTGTATTTCGTACTGTTCGAAGCAACTTGCTGCTTGAGTCGGGACACCTCTGAAAAGGGTTAGGGCTGACGCACGGTAAATTCATCTAGGGCTTCCCTTTTCTTAAGCTACACTACAGCAGTAGTAACCCGGGACCGGGACTGGGACTAAAACATAAACGGCGCTGCGATGACTTGCATCATGGCGCTTCCCGCTGTTGAAAAGAAACCGAAAAAAGACCCTCCCCCCCCAAATCGACAATAGAATCATGGTGGCAAGACGCGAGGAATATCTTGCCGTGCCGTGGGCCTGCAGATATTCGTGGGGGAAAGGGGAGATAGAGCAAAGGAATAGATACCCGAAACACGACACAATGGTGAGGTTCTTCCTTGCTAGTGTACAACTACCGATACTGTTTACCTACGGATGGTGTGGATTACTAGATAAGTACACTAGATAGTAAAGATCTAACCTAGCTAGTGTACATACATACACTAGGCCAGTAGCTTGCTGACTGTTCTGTTGTTGCACGCCTACATTCCGGGTCGCCGTTAAGCACACCGCTCAAAGCTGAGTAGGGCATGGTTGGTTCTGGAGATGGTAGCAATATAAGTCTTGTCGCCGAGGACGCAAGTGGATGGATCCTTGGGTTGAGTTGCGGCGGCTGCACAGCCTCAAAATGCCAGCCGGCATGGAATGGTGTACAGTATATAACTTTATACGTTCAGTGCTTCTCCCTGCATCATGCCGCCCAGTTTATGCTTATTCCAGCTGAACCGATGCTGACTTTGTGCATCATACGCATCCCTCAAAGTCGCCTATGGCTACAATTGCTGAGTAAGATAGACGGGAAGGCTCACCGTTCCTTTTGTTTCGGCTGCGAAAATTTTCAATGACCATCTATCTGGTCGGTTAAGATCGATAGCTAATTGATTCGTCATTGTGGTCAAATCAACGATGCTTTGCATCGAATCCTGCATTGGGCATGTCGGTCGTATTACCCCGACAGCTGCCTTTTCGGTCGGCGTGCGTTGAAGAAACGTCCAACCTCGCTTCAGATCCGGGGTGGCCGCAAATTAAGCATCTGCAGGCAGGGCTACCCTCGGCTACGGTAGCGGAAGCGTCCCAGTCTCCAGATCCGACTTACGTCGTACTAGGGATCGGCTGCAAGGAAGGAGGATTTCGGACTAGGTTTTTTTTTTTAAAGTTACCCGATTATACGGCGGTCGCAGTGACTTGCATATCGCGCTCCATGAGATGCAGAATGGCTCGCAACTGGTAGGAAACAACTCAGGGCCCGTTCGCTTGTGACGGCGGAAGTTTAAAGATGGGGCATCAGCTTGTCGGATGGTTCGGTCGCGACCATAGTAAGTACACTACTTATCGGTCAATATTGCCACAGCCTAGTCAAACACTATGAACGGACAAATGCATATGCCACACTTGATTAGGCAGGTCATCGAATGCATGACGACTGCTATCTGAGCGAATTGACGCTTATATAATCGTATCGCTGTCTTATACTCACTATTGACGTCGAGAGCACGACAATCTGATATTGACGGGCTATAGATATTCGTAAAATGACTCTCCTCTCAGATGATCATGAACACTTAGAGAAGTGAATGGCAAGTATGGGGAAATGTTATCCTATTCTTTGATGATGGCGAGAGAGAAAATGAGTGTTAGAACCTAGAGGTATCGGGCATGATAAATACTTGTTATCATTCAAAGAGCCTAACGCGAACTAAACTGGCAGTTTCTGCTATATACAGGACACATTCATCGATGGGAGTCCCAGTGGGCAACATCCCCAGTGGTAGGTGCGGTAGCGATCCTCATTATGGCGACTGAAATCAACTTCGGAAGTTTAAGGTAAGCTAAAATACCCCGCGTCAAGTCAAGTGGGTTTTGTATGGCGTCAGCTGGAGATAGGTATATGCCGGGTATGCCCAGCATTGGTCTAACCTTGCAACGCTCGGAGTCGGGAGCGGCGTGGAAAGAGGTGGTCTCGATAGGCGATATACTATATGATACCTTAAAGACGACCTGGACATTGAATGAAGATAGTACACCATGAATAGTATTACAAGTGAAGACCCATGTCGAACCATTGCGAGTAAAAGTAATGTGATTCTTTTCGATGAGACTAATTGGTATGGTTAACTATAGTCACGCAAGGGGGCTTAACCCCTTGAATCTAAATACAGGTCACTTTTTGTTCAAGTGCAGGATTATGAAATCGAGTGAATTGACCAAATGAGATTTAAGTAATCTCGTTTTTCCTCTCGTACAATACAATTGGAGCGTACTATCTCCTACTATGACCTCGCTTGATGGCCGCCATTGAGATCGGTTCTCGTAAAAACTGTCTAGAGCGGGAGGAGTACAGTATGGTGTTATTAGGGGTCTGACGAGCTACAACTGTACGTCGCCTATGCCTGTTAGAACCCTAATAGGTGCCTAGCACGGCATGCAAGAGGTAAATATGCTATTTCACTGAAAAGAAATTACATACTTGCTTACGCGGAGACGTAGAATGATAGGTGCTGGGATTATTTAGTAGTTTGAATTTGTTAAACACCACACACATGAACACGACGCGCACTTGTACCGAGGCGGTCGGATAGGAGCGGTCGGATAGGAGGCTGTTTATTACACGCGAGAAAATTAAGTGTGTTGTAATTACTGAGTAAGAAATAACTAACAGTTTAAAAAATGCATAGGTAAATACTTAGCTATTCGTGGATGTATCTGAGTACCCGGACAACAATATAGTCCTCAAGCAAAAGCATCAACTAGAAAATCAATATAATGAATGATAGGTATCTCTCTCACCTAGAAGCATCTCTGCGATATTTCGAAATAACCCTCTCCAAGAGAATACACGTTTAGTGATTATCTCGCGGCGGTGGGTAAGTCTGTGCTACACGCTGAAACAGCGGTGCGCGCTTAAGTATCATGCCTTCGCTAAGCCCGCCAACTTCCCTCCGGAAGATATCCTGCCAGGGCGTGTGACTCGGCGACACACGGTATCCGCCCTCTGCCTCGAGCTCCTTTCTCCTAGCGGCGAGCTCCTCGTCCGAGATCATGATATCGACACGGCGTTTATTCAAGTCCACGCGGACGACGTCCCCGTTCCGAAGCAGCGCGAGATTCCCGCCGTCAGCGGCCTCGGGCGTCGCGTTGAGTATGGAGGGGGACCCCGACGTCCCGCTTTGGCGCCCGTCCCCGATGCAGGGGAGGTCGCTAATGCCTCGCTTCAGCAGGTGGCCTGGCGCGTGCATGTTGACAACTTCGGCCGCGCCGGGATACCCCAGTGGCCCGACGCCACGCATCACGAGGATCGTCCTCTCGTCGATAGACGCCGTGTCTACGTTCTTGACATAATCTTCCGGGCCGTCGAAGACGGCCACTTTGCCCTCGAAGGCGTTGGGGTCGGCCGGGTTCTCGAGGAACGCCTTCCGGAATGCCGGGGAGATTACAGACGTCTTCATAATGGCACTGTCGAAGAGCGTGCCTTTCAAATGCGCGAAACCCGCATCCGCCTTCAGCGGGTCTGAAAAGGGGCGGATTGTGTGCGTGTCCCAGGTCTTCTTCCCCTGTGCGTTGTCGCCGATGCTACGCCCGTTGGCGGTCAGTGCGTCAGGGTGCGGCAATGCGTCTGCTTCTAGCAGTTCGGCGACGATGGCTGGCAGGCCGCCTGCGCGATGATAGTCTTCTCCCAGGCCTTCTCCAGCGGGCATCATGTTAAGTAAGAGGGGGATCCCGAGGCCGATGCGGTCCCAATCGTCTAGATCAAGCGCGACACCAACGTGCTTCGCGATGGCGTTTAGATGAATCGGCGCGTTCGTACTACCTCCTATAGCCGTATTCAACGCGATGGCATTCTCGAACGCTTTTCGCGTCATGATGTCGCTTGGTTTTAGGTCCTCGCGGACCATGTCGACGATGCGCTCACCGGTTTTGTAGGCAATCTGCGCGCGCTCGCGGTAGGCGGCCGGAATAGCAGCAGATCCGGGAAGTGCCATACCCAATGCCTCGGCTAGTGCGTTCATTGTAGATGCCGTACCCATCGTATTACAGTGCCCTACGGACGGTGTCCCTGCTGCTACCACTGCGGAATTACGAGTTAGTTATCGCCTTGGGCGTGAGGTGAATGCTTGAGAACTGTGAAGCTTCTAGGACATGACTTTGACTCATTCGGAAGGCTTACAACATAAAAGCCAACAAAATAAGATGAATATAACTCTGAAATTTGCTTACTATCTGTGACCTGGTCGTCGTCGATGACACCTGCGGCATGAAGTTCTCGGGCCTGCCACACGACGGTCCCGGAGCCCATTCTCTGCCCCTTTGTCCAGCCATTGAGCATCGGGCCCACGTTGAGGCAGATGGACGGAATATTCATAGTCGCAGCGGCCATAAGGCACGCCGGCGTCGTCTTGTCACATCCTGTAAGCAGCACCACGCCGTCAAACGGATATGCGTATAATAGCTCGACCAAGGACAGATACGCGAGGTTGCGGTCGAGAGTAGCCGTGGGCCTTCTTGAGGTTTCCTGGATCGGGTGCGTGGGGAACTCGAAGGCGATGCCTCCCGCGGATCGGATCCCCTCGCGCACCCGCTTTGCGAGCACCTGATGGTGTCTATTACAGGGTGCCAAGTCCGACCCGGACTGAGCGATGCCGATTATCGGCTTCCCTGATGTCAGCTCTTCCTTCGTCAACCCATAGTTGAGGTACCGCTCGATATATAGCGTTTGTTGACTGCGGTCGTCAGGGCGGTCAAACCAAGCCGCTGATCTTAGGGCTCTTTGGGGTGTTTCATTCCGAGGCACAACCGTTGAACTGTCGCTGAGTGTCTGCGCAAAGAGCCTCTCTTCGAGCTCCTTGACCCGCGCTTGAAGTCTTTGGGCCTCTGCCCTATAATCTTCGATGTCTACCGGTGGCTTGCTGCTGCATGTAGCAGCGCAGCTATTACAATCTGAGTCACACGCCATGCTGATGTCACTCTTGATGTCGTGATACCTACTGCCAGGGAAGAAACGGCCAACATTTGAATAATCCGGCAGGACTACGTTAGCTTCTATTATATGTAGCTATTTACTTTGGCGGTTTCACGAACCTCGTGTCCAAATGACCCGAAAATTGACTATATCACGAGATGTTCAGCCCACTAATGCAGTACTTACGTGTATACGATGGGGATTGGTTAGATAGTGCCCCCGACTACGTCAAAATATCTGGGACTGGTTCCCAATTGCAAGTCTTTTGGTTGGGTAGCATACCCAATCCATCGCTCCCTAATGGTCCAGAGCGCCTAAGTATATCCGACCATTTACCTAGCTTGCAATCGCGGAGCCGTTCACAGTTCCCGTACAGTTCCCGGACGGTGGCTTATCCGCAACCGCTGTACGGCCGCATAGCTACGAGCCGGTATATCAGTTTTTTGAGAATAAATTCAGACATATGTGGCAAGTATACGCCCCTTCATTGTTATATTCTAGCTTTGTACTACCACACTCGGGTGTTGTCGAATTATATCAGTTTCATACCATGTCACGTTACACGGCTTAGTAAGGCAGCTGAGAATTGGAGATTACATGTAAATTAAGAACTCGTAGCTGTATAAAAGCCATCATTGGTTGTCGGAATTTAAAATAAACCAATCCTGGTCTTTTCTGTCGAGTTAATTAGACACGAAGCAATGACGGCTCTTTCAGCTTAGGGGAAATGAGGGATGTGATGGGTCTACTCGTGTAAGTCTACTTCTAGACTATGGTCGGTAATAATAACGATATCCATGCATCTACCTGTCATATACTTGATAGCTAGGGCTTGGGGGAAACATGAGAAAGATTGTGTAGTACTATGTTTGCGTCTTGGGTCACGTAGGAGCCGTCAAACGGCCGAAGCTACTGAGCCATTTTGTGTAAGATACACAAGTACAAAAGGGGTAGAGATAGGTGAAGGTGGGTAGGGAAGGTATACGCGAAGCCAGGCGATTTGGGCATAATCAGGGTGTAAGATTATTGCCTCATTATTTCCAACTAGCCTAACAAGGTCCAAAGACCTTGGTAGTGTAAAGGATCGTTACTAACCCGACCATCCATCAGAGCTCTTGTATAGGTCAATCCTTTCTATCAATAGCCTTAAGCTCCTCTTACCTCCGTCACGGTGCTGAGATCTCATTCAAATGCGCAGCCAAATTGAACAACGTGTATGAGTCTTTCGTTTAATAATAATAGGCAGCGCTCACGCCTATGACGGTTAACCGAGAGAAATCCGCCAAACTCTCATAATCTCAAGCAAGCGCCACCAGTATCTACCGCCGACGAGCTTTGAGCTAATCTGGAAGTTCCGTCATTTTTTACAGATCATTCTTTTTATTTGAAAGAATCATGATTGGCAGTCCATGCTATCTAGCATCAAAGTGTGGCACACTCTGGTTAAGAGAATGTATTTTGGTGCTACGAACATTACGCACGCGCAGCATGTGTACGGTCACATTTCAACCTTGTGTACGAGTTTGCCTCTGACTGCCCGGGTGCTCGCTTGTCACAATTACGTATTGAATATAAGGCGTTGATTGTACTTCTCTTCTGCTTATAATAGTTAAGCGGTGAAGTAGATACCAAGATACAAATTCCGTTCAAGTGCTTCCGTTTGCCTTGAGACATTTTTAGTCGAAGTTCAAGTTAATAGTTAGTATGAATTAGAGTAAATGAGATCCTACACCTCTCTCTTAGTAATTTGTTTTATTTTTTTGGGGGTACTGAAGTGCCGCACCCAAATACGCAAGAGTAGTCAAATGATTACTCATGTAGAGATGGGCTAATTCCTATACTCCCTACGTGATTTGCCTTCATTTTTTTAAGGGGAATCAATTGACCGTGATGTGATAGAATAAGGAAAACAGATATTTTCTCGATTGCGTACTATCTGGGTGTCTTCTTTCTCGTTGTTCCGATGCCTCCCAAGCAGGTAGCATCTTATGTATTACTCCTTTTCTCGGACCCCTTACTCTTATTGGTTACACCTATATGGTTCTACTTCAGTACATAAAAACCTATTAACTGCATTTGCTTTCCTTATTTAATCTCCTTTTCAGCTTCCTCCATTAAGGCATGCGATGCAAGCCTTAATGTTGTAGCTTTTTTTTTATAACAATAGTGATATTAACAATCCCGAACCTTACGATTCCCTTCCGGTCATCTATAGATGAGGTTATTAACCCCTCTACGCTTGATGACCTCCTTGTTAGCGGAAGACTAGGTCTCGAAAAGCATGATGCCATTTTAAAGCTTAAGGGCATCCCAAAGCTACTACACACAAAGTTAGCATCAGCTAGCCGTAACAAATTTGATAGAAAATATGAGGTTAAAGAATAAAACTCAAAGAAAAACCTGCTATTGCCCCAGGACTTCCATTTTTTATCATAACCCAATCTATATTTAATCTAAACATAAGGTGCAAAAGGTAAACAAAAGCTGAAGAGGATTGGTCATGTAATAATGACTTTTGGTTCCCTCCGATGCCGAGACCAAGTACTCTTTTCTTCTACTTGATACTCGGTATTCGTATCATCCCATCCCATGTTCCATACCCTCTTCAATATATATGGACCTACTTCGGCTAAGTAGGCGGTGCACGGGTTCTGACGGCGAAAAGTTGGGTGAAAAATTAGACACAGAACATGCTGTCATAGACGATAACCTTCCCAGGTCCTACATGGCCTCAACGTCTTCGCAACATCGTCCTAGGCCTACACATGCTTTATTGGATCTATACTGTTTTGTGAGTACAGCTAAGGGAAACTGGGAATGCGAATCGGTTAATTGTCGCAGAACACGATGTTATGGCCACATGGGGGAAGAAAGACAAGATTGAAAGCAATAAACTCCGGTTACTCTTTTCATCTATAACCTGGCTAAACCAACCCGGTTGCTCTGTCGCTTATTTATACAATCCTGTATCATGAGTACCAAAAGTTCATCAACATCATCCCTCGTAACAAGTGCCTTTTGCGGCGAGCCCATCTATACAAAGCCAGAGGAAAAGCCAAATACATGCAACCTCATACCCAGATGACAAGCCACCCTAGGCAAAACTCGTCTATCCTCCTGATCGCGTTAGCAGAATTGTTCGTAAACATTTCCTCCAAAGCAAGCCAGCAAGCCATATGTAACAAAGCACAATCAAGAACTAAAAATATGATCATCTACTCGTCCTCTTCAATTAAATACTGTATTGGCTTGTTGCCATTCCGAACGCCAAATATATGCATCGTTTCTTCGTTATCATACGTAGTTCGTTTTCGTTAAGGGGTCTGCATGACGATGTCGCGGATCGCCCACCGCCAGTCAGTTCGATTGCGAGCAACTTTGCTCGTCCATTTCTCGCATTTTCGTCGCCAACGGGCTTCCTCTTCGTGTTGTCGTCTCACGAATTCGGGGCCGACATCGAACTCTTCACCAACAAGCCAGTCTTCTCGGATGTCACTAACGCGACCAGGACCGCTGTTGGTTGACACCTTATCTTCAAGGTCTGGGATGTCTTTGAAAGGGTCCTCTTCTTCCAATGCCGCAAAACCGGCCATGGGATCCTCGGATTGAACTCCGCTCGGTGTAGCTGTTTTGACCTCGAGCCAGCACATGTTTTGGGGATCAAAAACCATGTCACCCATCCGCCTGACTTCTTTCTTTGTGTTGATATTGGTGATTAGGACTGGTCTGGGTGTTGCAGTATCCCTGTCACGGATCATCGGCTGGGGTAAGGGCGTTGCCGATGGTGATGAAGTTGGAACATCGAATGCGTTTAGTACATTTTCATTGCCTTCCCATCGGAAAGTTACAGGATTATAGGTCATTCCATTGACCACTATTTGGAATGAGTTAGCAATATTTCAACGCGTTTACGATGTCATGAAGCTACCTTTGGAATCCTTTGCTGAGTTGAGGTTCGAAATTAGATGTGGCTTTAGTTGGGGTGGTTTTCGGGACTTCTTGGATCGACTATGATTAAGCGAACTATGAGGATTGAGATTCGTTCGAGTCGATAGCTGTGCAACCCGCTGTGAGGTCAAAGGAGCTAGGGGGGCTGTAGGTTGTGCCCTCTGTGCCAAACTGGTTTCTCGGGCGATACGACTGGCTGCCGTATCACGAGCGAAACGAGGTAGCAAATCCATCCGGTTTGGAGAATATGGTGAGACGGGGCTGGGTGTATTGCGGTCGGGCAAGACGTTCTGGTAAATTTTATTTCGTATGTTGCTCTTATTACCACTGGCAATCGGTTGCTTTATATACCGTGATTCTGTTTGAGCAGAAGTCGGTAGATCATCGAATGCATCCAATTCGTGGCCGTCCCCAAAGTGGCGCACTCGACGCGGCTTATTGATTTGTTGCCAAGCAGGTTCTGGAGTCGATTTCTCGTTCTTGGATCGTCTCGGACTAGGAGATCGAATCGCGCTGCGCGAGAACGCTCGAGAAAGCGGTCTCACCTCGGCGCCTTGATCAAAGTCATTGCGCCTTAATGAGCGAGAGCCCTTTGCATTGACATGATGTGATTGAGATTGGGATGCACCAGCCGGCAGGAAAGGCGCTTGACTCTTCCTTGCCTGGGCTGCGCTGCTCTCATAAGTCGAGCGGGATCGCTCTACGGGCGTTTTCGGCCGCAAAGACGATTGAGGGCGGTACAAATCTGCGCGGGAATCGCCACGTGACGGGGGGCGATCGGATCGAGTTGTGGTGGGCTTGGCGGGAGACTGATTATGTCGCATAGCCGGGAGTGAACGCTTTAGACGTAGGAGTTGTGCACTCGTCGTTGTGGGCTCTGTACGTAAAGTTCCCGTCGAAGTCTTCTGGCACAACTCTCTTCTTCGGGGAGTAGGAGGGAAATTAGACTGGACTGAAGAGGGTGTCGTGGGTGTATGTATACTGGAGATTGAAGAATGAGCCGAATGTCCGCTTAACCTAGACTGAGGTCTGCGAGCGGGCTTCTGTGGAATTGGACCACCGCTTTCAGAGACGGGCTCAAGGGATGATTGCGTATGAGATCGCTCGTGGCTGACCATGGGTCGCGGAATCCGCGAACTACCGGTGTTGACCGGCTTATTTGTGAAGGTGATGGAAACTGCAGCCTTTGGTCGAGCAGGACTAGTAGGTCGTGCCTCCTTTACTCTAACGTTGCGGTGCACAGTGGGTTTGGCATAGCGGAAGACATTGCCTTCGCCGAAATCCAGACCGGACACTAGATCTTCTTCGTCTTTGTTGACTTGAAGGGCACGGCTGGCTAGGGCGCTTTTGGGTGAATTGGACTTTGGAGAAGCACGTTTGGGAGAATAGCGTGCTGGTGAAACAGCCTGGGGTGATGAGGGCTGCTTATTGCCTTGCTGCGACTTCTTAGGATCGGGACGTTGCGGAGACCGGCTCTGCTTTCGTAGCTTGAGTCGCTCGCCCAAGTCAAGGGGTCCCATAGGTAAGACCAATCCATCAAAAAATTCATCTTCACTCTCAACAGTGAATGAGCTAGCAATACTAGGGCTCATAGCGGATACGGATGAGCTTCGATTAGAGAAAGCGTCTCGTCTTGTACCACCGAAGCGTGTCCCTAGGCTGCCTTCGCCCCAGTCAAAGTCGTCATTAATATTTAGAGCAGGGGTTTTGGGTATATCTCTCCTGCTAGAAAGCTTCAACTTGCCGTCTGAAGGCAATTCAAGATCAATTTCAAAATCATCCTCCTCAGCCCCCTTACTCTTTCTCTTTGGTGGCGAAGGCGTGGGGGGTGTTATCAAAGAAATAGGCCTACCCCTGACCTGAAGCTTGGACGCCTTTATTGTAGCAGAACCATCGCCAAAGATGTCGTCATCGTCTTCCGTATCTCTAAATTTTTCTAGATTGATGGGCGCTCCTAGAGAGCCTGAATGCTGTTTACTCTGTGGGGGTGAAAGTTGAGCGAGGGTAAGTAACGACTTTTTAGCCGGACTTGGGTTCGTTGAACCACTAACTTGGCGCAAGACCTCAGGAAATTTGTTTCCGTCTTGAGCCTTCAAACGGAGTGCTTGACCAGGAGCGGGGAGTTCTAGTTCATCACCCCAATCTTCCTGAAAGATCTTTTTGATCTTGCGTCCACCAAGTCGCTTAATGGTACCTCCCATAAGAGCCGAGGGTGGGACGTTGGTGGGTATAGGAATACCTGCATGTGTAGCAGCAGCTATGGCGTCAAGTGTGGATTTCTCGTCGTCTCCTGGTAGATGTACCTGACGTTCATCACCTGGCAGTGACTCGCGGTCGGAACGGAAGGAAGAACGGCTCTCGCGACGGCGACTATTTGAAGTGTTGCGAGTAGTAGTAGAGGCTGAGTTGCTTCTGAAAGTAAGGTCGTCATCGTCTCCAATCATGAAATCATCGTCATCCCAGTTCTCAACCATCTCCTCAACCGGTTTGCGCGGCTTGAGGCGTAAGGGCTCCATCTCGTCTATGTCTATGTGTTCGTATTAAGGTTGATATGAAGGATTGTATGGGGATGTGTAACGAGTGAAAGTGCGCCTTGACTGTGGCGCGCGTCGGAAAATCGATCTGTGATTCGAGAGCGTGTGATGCCCCCGTAAATGAAAGTTCGCGTCAGAATCTTCTGTCCACTCCCTTCCACAGTTATCGATTTAATCCGGGTCGCATCCTCCCGATCGCAGTTAGAGGTCGAGTGTCGACAAATTAGCCACAGGTGGTTAACTCAACACGAATCGCGAGGGTCGGATCCGGGGAGGTCAGTGTGGCGGCTAGAGTATTGACGAGCGGTGGGAAAATGTGATATTTCGGAGGCAATGGTGGCAGAAGTCGATTTAATTTGCGTGTCATCAATTCGAGTGGATAGAAGGATGACGTGGAATATGCGGGCATCAATGCGCTCAAGGACGTTCGCTATGTATGATACTGTGTATGATAGGAAGACGCGAAAGAGGAATAAAATGGATCGGGCGACCGATCAGTCGCGATCATTCGACCCACGGGTGTTCGTGCTGCGCCGGGGGAAACCGAGGGGGGAAACCGAGGGGTTGTATATTGACGATGTCAACTATCTGTTTCGTCGTATATGTAGCAAGCAGATGAGATGTAGAGGTCGTGCAAAGGAACAAAACGAATGCGTTGGTTAGTCACAATGCAGCTGTGTGTTGGTGTAGTGTAGACGTTGGGTGATGGTGTACAGTAGGTGGGAGAATGTGATGAGGAATAGCCTGGATTGATTGGGGGGGGGAGGACCTCGATTGAGCCGATGATTGGCAGAGACGTGGTCGGGGCTGGCTGTGTCGGTGAGTAGCCCGCCTATAGCCCGCCTAAGTGTGCATGTGTGCGGACCCACTTGATGGCTGGGCACTGGCTGGGCACTGGCTGGGAAATCCTGCCCTTGCAGTGTGCAAGTTGTGGGTGGTTGGTAATTTGGATGGTCTGTGCGTCCACGCACCACCTGCATTTGCATGTACTCGTCTCGTGTTCGGCTCGTGCTCTGGTCGTGTTCTGCCTGTGACACTGCCTGAGAGTCCGGCGACAGCTGAGATGATTGATCTGCCAGCCCTGCCAATTGACAATACCTGTCGCTCCGGATACCTATTATGTGAGTGACCTGTAACGCATTACTACCTTACTGAGATACAGTACATATCCTAACCTTAAGTAGGTAGGTCAGGTAAGAGGTAGACAGAGTATCATTTTTATACTCAGACTCAACTTGCGAGAAATAGATAAATATGCCGGGTATCTTACTGCCTACTAACGTATATTATTAACAACACCTAGAGTTTCCCTTCTTTTCTCTCGATTATGCTCGACCCATTCCATTTCTGTTATACTAGGACGAGCAGGCAGTGGAAGACGGGCTAAAGAACGCGAGACATACGTGTCAAGTAACGCGGGTTACCCCTCATCCTAACAGTGCATCTTTCGCATTTTTTACTCCCTACCTACAGCACACACATGCAGACTAACGGGATAAAATATCTTGCATCATGCCGCACATCGCCCCGTGCTCATAAGCTTATTACTCCGTACTTTATTCCGTTTGGCCTTGCCTTGCTTCTTTTTGTTACTGTGCTCGGCGATAGCCCACTATTACTATTTGTGTGTGCGTGTCATTAATAGCATTGTAAATAATTATCTAGGCAGCATCCCTCTCAGAGCCTACGGCTGCCTATTACTATACCTATGTATGTAGCACGGCACAGCAACCTCCAGACAAGTTCTACATATTGATTGGTATATACTTAAGTAATAATCTCTATAAGTACGCAAGTATGTACCTTCGGTAAGTAGGTAAGGAGGTAGCTAACTTCACCAACGCCGAGGACTTTTTAATTGATATGGAAAAAAAATCGTTGCCTTTACCTCTTCATTAAAGAATAATTGCCTATGGTGGCGATTCAGCTCTGTACCACACTCCCTGCCTATAAGCTACAGCTGGCTGTCTCGTAGCCTAGCTAGAGCCTAGCTACTTTAAGGACTTACCTATTCCGTTGCATCGGGGCTTCTGCGCAGGGTTCCGGCCGCTGCACATCAAAGCAAGCACTTTGATCGGCTTGTTCCTTGGCGTCATTAACAGCCCTCCTACTACTACCTGCAGTAAATGTATAACAACCAACTCGAGCCTCATATACAGTATCTACACACCCACCTCGGCACCTGCGCTTTCTAGATCGACATTGATGTTCTGCTACAACGTCCCGACTACACTAATGTGCCCTTTCAATTCGCGGCTCTTTTATCCGACTAACGCATGATCAAGTCGAAAACAACACGAATCATTTGACCTCATTTCATCAACACTTATTCCCAATATGGCAGCACCATCCGTATCGCCTATATTGCCTGTATTACGTTTTCCAGTATCAGGGCAGGAAGGTGATTCTTTCTTGGTCGAGGTGTCTCCCAACGGATCGCGGCCTCTCGACCTGAAGCTTACTGGATCTGAGAGTACTGCCGTGTTCCTAGCTAAGTGTGAGTTTCAAGTTCACAGGTCCCTGAACCTTGTTTTTTCTTGCGTGCAGTGCGCCGAGCCAAGATTTGACGCGGCCGGATCAGAGACCCCCGGCATGCGATAATCCTGCAATGCCTGCAACTGGGCCCGGTAGGAGGCTGACCACCCCATCTTTTTGTACGATATAGTGCGCCATAAAAAGATTGACGAATACAAGGCCTCACCTAGTCCTTGCACTGACGACGAGTGGGAGCAAATCCTGACGTCAACTTTGGTTGACCTGAAGCCTGTTCCTGGCATCGAGGTCAGAGCTGATGTCCAATCGGATGGTACCTCGGTGACATTGTCCTTCCGGAAGAACATCCAAGGCATAACGGTGCGCAACTTGTCCCTGCCATCGGGGCTTATGTTGCGATTTGGATTGCTGATACACGAGTAGCAACGTCTTGGATCTATTAATTTAGATGAGAATGATAGGGCGGAAATCTCACCCTTTGATTGGTGCGTGTCAGCCATCGCATCCCACACCAAGGTGACGGAGGAGCTGGTGGCCGCAACGGCAAAGATCGAGTCACTGAAGAAGGACATAGACGAACTAAAAGCTCAACTCGATGATTTCATTACTGCAAAGGAAGAAGATGAAACACTGATGCTCGAGAAGTTCCGGGACTTGTTAAACTCGAAAAAACTCAAGATTAGACAGCAACAACGCCTCCTCTCAGCTGCCAAGATAGATTCTAACAAACTGGCTGAAATAAGTGGCGATGACCAGGATGTGCATCGAAACGCGGGGCCTTCGCGCTCCGGCAAGCGAAAAGCGCCTGTGAAGGAAGAAGACGAGAGCGATGATGGCTTCGAGAAGATGGATGTCGACAGGCGGAACCCTGGCGATAACGCCAATACTAATAGCCGGCTTGAATCTGACTCAGATGGGGGTGAGAACCGGAAGCTGAGCACAGATAACGACGCGACAGCAAGTGATCCTGATCCTGATACTGATGATGAGCCATCAACGGTCGCCGGGGTAAAGGGAAAAGCGATAGCACCTCCGGGACGTATCACCAAACCGAAAGCATCGGTGAGTAAGCCGACAACTCGATCAAGCCAGACTACAAGGGCAGCTACTCGTAAACAAACTGCTGTTGCAAGCGACTCAGAGAATGAGGATGATGAAATGCCGCCTCCTCGAGTCCTGCCATTCATGGCAGCCAAGAAAGCAGCCCCGCCTCTAAAGCCTGCGGATGACGACGAGACGCCGTCTGATGATGATGATTCTGAGCTATGAGAGATTGGATTAGGCCGTTTGTATAATATTGAAGTGATAGTCCATGAATTGAACGAGACCATGCCTAGGTAATTCCCGCATCCGCATAATGCCCCCCTAAAACCCACTAGAACTCCTTTGTCTGAATGCATATGTCATGCTATCATCGCCAATCATCCGCAGCGTACCTATTTGACCAGAAGCCCCTATAACGCTTCTTCTTCCCTTCCTCAGCAATACTTTCGATTTCCCTAGGCGTGAGCTTGAAAGCAGGGAGTCTATTCATATACCCCTGCAGCCGCTGCTCGTTAGCGCTCGTGGTGATCGCCACGATGCCCTGATCAATACACCATCTCAGCGCGACCTCCGCCTCGCCGACGCCGTACTTCTTCGCAAGCGCAGCGTACACCTCGTCGCAAGGGCCCGGTTTCGCCTTCGTGACGGCGGTGAGCGGCCCGTACGCGGCGACGGCGATCTGTTTCTCGCGGCAGAAACGCAGGAGGTCGTCGGGATCGTGCTGCAGGTACGGGTGGTACTCGATCTGGTTTATAGCCGGGACCACGCGCGCGGTCTGTAGAATCGCCTTGAGGTTCTCGACGGAAAAGTTCGACACCCCGATTGATCGCGCCCGGCCGGATGCTTGGATCGCTTCGAGCTCCCGCCACGTCTGCTGTAGGTGCTCGGGCGACGAGGCGCTGAAGGGCGCGTGGATCAGGTACAGGTCTACGTAGGTGAGACCTAGGCGCTGCAGGGATGCGGCGAAGGACGCGGCGACGTCCTTGTTCACGTTTTGCAGCTTCGTCGTCACGAAAAGCTTGCTGCGGTCTACGCCGGATTGCTTGATCGCGGCGCCGAGCTCCGTCTCGTTTTTGTAGGCTTTGGATATGGTTAGCCACGGGCTCTATATCTTATATCGGCTGCGTGAGGGGAAAGAGAAGGGGTGAGTGTATAGGCATTAGAAAGTGTCGGTGTGAGAGCTCACATTCAGCACCATCGAGATGGTAATACCCGTTCTTTATCGCCGTGAGAGTCACCTGCGTAGTTTTCTCTGCCTCTTCTCTCGAACGAGCTGTGCCGAGGCCGAAGCCAAGCTATGGAGTGATTAGCCTCCCGGCTTCGAATGATGCGAAGGTGCAATTCGGCTTTAGTGGATGAGGCTCACTAGCGGGATTTCATGACCGTCATTCAACTTCAGGTTTGGGATGTATTCTAGTTGCTTAGGTCCGGTACCAGATGAGTCCGGCTCGAAGGAGGCCGTTATTGAATGCATGTTCGGCTCTTAGGTGTGTGGTTTAGGTAGGGGATAGCGATTGGCGTCGCTATTTTCGATGGAATATAGTGTATTCAATTTTCCAGGCTTCAAAACCCATTCATTATCCTTTGACGAGAACAACAGAGTATTCATGAAGATAGCAATGACTTGAAGCCGGAAGTTCGGAGGGGTTTGGCCCACAACCGCTTGGGTGCGATGACGACATCGCCTCCATCCCCACTGCCCCTCACATTGCCAAAGCCATCCAGAGACATTTGAACATAACAACAGGCCTACGAGCATAAATTGGACAGTTCTTTTTAGACTGAATAGAACAGAGTTTCTTATGTTACGTGTCTAAACGTCAGCTGATTTTTCTTTAGAGATAAACTTAAAAGCGGCATTATGTGAGTCTAATCAGGTCTGTATCGATACTTTGACATCGCGTCTCGGTATTGCCTCACGTGCTAAGAGAGTTTCGTGGCACCTACCTAGGTATCCGTAGGTATCTGATACCTATAGGCCAAAGTACGTATTGGGTTATCTTGAGAATTAGAAGCGGTGAATGGGGTTATATTGTGCAATTGCAACGATGACAGGAGGAAAGCGTTGGAGCGATGGGCATCTAGCTTCTCAACAGCGTCGAACATCTAGAAAGTATAATACGAGTGAGTCACTCTGTATCTTACCCTATCCATAATGTACCCTATTACTGCGATGAGTGTATATCCCATTGACCATGGCGCCTACCTATGCTTTTAGGTTAGGGAAAGTAAGTGAGTAGTCCCGGCTCCTGTTGAGCTTTGAATTTTGTAGCCTTACCTGTCCCGCTGTCACCTTTTACATCAGACATAGCAATCTTAATATATACTCTTCCTGGTGGCACTGTCGAGTAAATATTTATGGTATCGTTTATGTTCACACATCTTCCTCTGTCGGCCTAGTGACAATTTCTAAAAATACTATCTGGCATCGCTGATAGACTTCGGATGAGTCGATACGCAATGAAAGACATAACGAAGATCATAAAGGAGATCATAAAGGACATCGAGATGGTTCGAACGGAACGCTGTCTGCGCTCGACGTCCCCGGACACCAGAAGTAAGTCCGATCGCCTATGCCCTCGCCGCCATACCCTATAGACAATGAGACAGCGTATTACGACCGTGGATATGTCACTGACCTGAGGCGTGATAGTGTATTCACTACAACTACTCAGGGCGACGGTTGAAATGGGCATGATTTCCATACGCGAAGAAGATCTATGCCGTTAGTATTCTTCATATAATCCGCCCTCAAGCATCATAATAACCCTGTAGTTCATCTACCCACGTTTATCCGCAGTGGCATTATAGATGCCCTTCTCGGAGATCTTTCTTCATGATGATTCGGGAGAAAAAGCTAATATCGCGATGCCCGACAGATTTCTGGAAGTTGACGTGTTTCTGGACGATGCATTTCAACTCTCCGGGATTCGAGAAGGGCTACACTCTGGACACGCGACATGGCCCAATCGGATTCGACAAAAAGGGGGTAACGGATTGGGTCATGGCCATTGATGGTTCTCACCCCCCTGATATGCCTGGGATGTTATTGAGATCTGGTCGACGGGTGGATCCCGCAGACGCCTTCCCTTCACAACCACCAAGACCAAGACGAAGACGAAGGCGACCACAACGCAGACAGCGACAGGCGAAATCATCGATCCGAGAGTTAATATCCCCGAGTGACTATTCAGCGCTGTTGGGATCGGCCAGTCGTGCTAGCTTCTAAGAGCCGGTGAATCAAAGCATTGTGATTTTGGATGGATACATGGAGTATGGAGTGAAACGATATCATGGAGTCTACTTGAAGAATATGCTATTATGGCCCCTTTCTTTCCTTTGTCTTTTATTTCCCTTTTGAGTAGCAAATAAATTATCGGTAGCGAAGCATACTATCGAAATACGGAATTATGCCCCAGCTATCTAGACTCGATTATGTTCTGTGGCATGTGACTTGGCAGCCAGCAGGTGGGGTTAGTGGAGTACAGAACTGCATCATGCATCATGGATTTAGGTAGACTCAAGTCGATTAAGTACGGAAGCATCGGTGACTTCCCGACAGTCTGCAGCTCTGACGACATCTCCCGTAACCCATTTCTCATTACCCGCCCAATACCGCCCGCTGTTGGGATGTGAGCTTTTAAATCGATCTCAAAATAAAACCTATATTTGTCATCCCGCCTCTTACTACGATATACCACTTCCCCTCTCTCTATATATAATACTTCGTAATTCCAATGCGACGAAGCAGACTCCCCTGCGCCTGAGCATCTTATACCTTCGATACCTTATGCTTCTGGGCCATACTTGCCCCCGCAACACTCTTCGAATCCTCCGCAGTATAGGCCGACCTCTCCGGCGAGCGCAAATCCAACGCGCGCAACGAATGGCGTCCTCCACGACCAACGGCGCCACAGCCACTACTGGCGCATCGATAAATGACATACCGAAATCATGGACTTACACGTCGAAGCTGACACCCGACGCCTTATACCCGACCCCAGCGGACTCGCACAAAATCCCGCGTGGTGAGATTGGACCTCGCACGGTGCGCGATGCCATCTTCACTTGGGTGCGCCCTCAGACTGTGAAAGACCCAGAGCTGCTGGCTGTGAGCCCCGCAGCAATGCGAGACCTCGGCATCCGTCTCGGCGACGAGAAGACTGCTGATTTCGTGGACACGGTGGCAGGGAACAAGATACAAGGGTGGGATGAGGAGAAGCGCGAGGGCGGGTATCCGTGGGCACAGTGCTACGGCGGCTTCCAATTCGGAACCTGGGCCGGGCAGCTTGGCGATGGGCGCGCCATATCGCTCTTCGAGACCACAAACCCCGAGACCGGCGTACGGTACGAACTACAGCTCAAAGGCGCGGGTTTAACGCCCTATAGTCGGTTCGCGGATGGCAAGGCCGTTTTGAGGAGCAGTATTCGGGAGTTCGTTGTCAGTGAGGCGTTGAATGCTCTTGGAATACCGACCACGCGCGCCCTGAGCCTGACACACCTACCACATGAGAAGGTTCGCCGCGAGACCATCGAGCCCGGTGCCATCGTGGCACGCTTTGCGCAGACCTGGTTGCGCATAGGCAATTTCGATATCCTCCGCTCCCGCGGTGATCGCAAGCTCATTCGCCAGCTTGCCACATATCTCGCCGAGGATGTATTCGGTGGTTGGGAGACCCTTCCCGCTCGCCTTGAGGACCCGGATAAGCCGGCGGAGAGCCCCGCGCCGCAACGTGGCGTTCCGTCTGACAAGATAGAAGGGCCATCAGAATCGGTTGAGAACCGCTTTGCGCGGTTGTATAGGGAGGTGGCCCGGAGAAACGCGCTCACAGTGGCGAAGTGGCAGGCCTATGGATTTATGAATGGAGTGCTCAATACTGATAACACATCAGTATTCGGACTGAGTATTGACTTCGGCCCGTTCGCATTCATGGATAACTTTGATCCCATGTATACACCCAACCACGATGATTCACTATTACGGTATAGCTACCGGAACCAACCGAGCATCATATGGT
The DNA here is from genome assembly GCA_022495195.1 of Xylaria digitata. Classification (NCBI taxonomy): domain Eukaryota; kingdom Fungi; phylum Ascomycota; class Sordariomycetes; order Xylariales; family Xylariaceae; genus Xylaria; species Xylaria digitata. Next base: position 91,814 of record MU377064.1, read on the forward strand.
GGAATCTCGTACGGTTGGGCGAGTCATTGGGCGAGCTCATGGGTGCCGGCGAGGGCGTTGACGAAGAGAAGTTTGTCAATGAAGGCGTAACGGAAGATCAGGCGGACGACCTTATTGCGAGGGCGGAGAAGCTCATTGCTCAGACCGGAGAAGAATACAAGGCCGTCTTCCTAAGTGAATATAAGAAGGTCATGACTGCACGACTGGGTTTAAAGAATTTCAAGGAGAGCGACTTTGATCAGCTGTTCAGCGAACTACTAGATGCCATGGAGGCTTTAGAATTAGACTTCAATCTGTTCTTCCGGCGTTTGAGTAGCGTCAAGATATCTGAGTTGGAGTCGGAGCAAGCGCGCCAGGACAAGGCGTCCGTGTTCTTTTACCAGGACGGCGTCACGGGTCTTGGCGGTGAGGAGGAAGGCCGGAAACGCATTGGTGCCTGGCTTGGGAAATGGAGGCAGCGTGTTTTGGAAGATTGGGGTGATGGCGAGAACGTATCAGAAGAGACGGACGCGCAGCGTACCGAAGCTATGAAAAAAGTAAACCCGAGCTTTATTCCTCGGGGCTGGATCCTCGACGAGATTATTCGTCGCGTCGAGAAGGAGGGGGAAAGAGATGTGTTAGATAGGGTCATGACTATGGCTCTGCATCCATTCGAGGACAGCTGGGCTGGGCGTGAGTTCGACGGCAAGACTTATGACGGCGATAAAGAGGAAGAGGTACGGTGGATCTCCGACGTACCAAAAGTTGGGCGAGCTTTGCAGTGCAGCTGCAGCTCATAGTGAACCACGATAGAACATCTATGGCCTGGTTACTTTGCGACACCTCCTTGGGCTTGGCAAAGCGTGGCGGGTCTAAGTACGTAGATCTAGACCTTCATGTTGCGACGGTACTAAACAAAAATATATGCTACTGTCCTCGTGGGAACTACAGAACCTAACAATCCTCCAATCTTTTCTATTCGTCAGGGGCAACTCGATGGCACTCCCCTACACTATCCTCACGCAAGATTTACCCAGTAAGAAGCACCGAATAATGGTGTGCCTGTGTACCTACCTGCCTTGGATTTTGCACTGACTTGCGAAGGAAGTGAAGGTCCGCATGACTTTCACTGGGGCCACATCAGTCAAGACTAAGTGAGTCGTTTCACCAAACCTCAATTTCTACCTACTCACCTAAAATACTCTTCTAGGATGTGTTGCCATGAAGCTATCATTCTTGGCTAGTATAAATGTTCACAAATTGCCTTACACTCCGTGGCATACCCACACAGCAACCTTTCCCTATCTAGAGTCGCGTTAATTCATGGATCGAAGACGCAGCAATCTAGACCCGATGCAGTCACCCAATGCCTCTATAGCTGCAGTGAGCCCACAGCCCGGGTCGAACGCAAATTCTGGGGCACAAAGAACATGTTTGGCGTGCTCGACAAGATATTCTTACAGTGTTGACAAACGCCCTACATTTGGACAATGGGTTAAGGTTACATGGCTGGACGTAACGACTATATTACTCGTCGGAGCTCTCGCATTTCCAGTAGGCTACTCCTGTACCTAATGATCGATGCTGGGTATGCACATGTAGCTAACTATGTTAAGGTGTATTACCTAGCTTTTCCAGTTGGTGTCCGCGTGTTCCCATTAGATGTTCAGAGCAACTCAACCCCTACCACGGCCTCCGTGATACCTCCTAGTCTCGCATACCCGGCTCGGCCGCAGATGGTCAGCAACTGGTTGATTGCCATAATAGCCATCCTTTTCCCGACCACTATCATGTTGCTAATGCAAATTGAAATTCGGAACTTTTGGGACTTCAACAATGCTCTACTCGGATTTTGTTATGCCCTGCTAACGTCCGCCGCGTTCCAATCCGTCGTGAAGGCATTTATTGGGGGACTAAGACCCAACTTCTACGAAGTCTGCCAGCCAGACACTAAAAACGTGATGAACGAAGGCAACAAAACCGGGCTGAATGGCGTTGGCTTCCGCGGGGACATGTGGTCCAAGGACGTCTGTACGACTACAGACGATGGCGGACTTCGAAATGCAATGCAAGGCTTCCCGAGTGGCCATTCGACGACTATGGTAGCAGCAATGGTATATCTCACTCTGTACCTTAACGCCAAGCTGAAGGTGTTCGCGGACTATCACACGCCTTTGTGGAAGCTAATTGTCCTTATCTTGCCTATCCTAGGCGCTGTGTTGCTATGCGGGACCCTAACCATTGATAACACACACAGCTGGTACGATATCCTCGGCGGCACTATAATTGGGATGCTCATGGCATTTGCGGCTTTCCGAATGGTTTACCCTAGCATTTTCGACTGGCGCATCAATCATATACCACTCAACCGAAATACGCCGTTCGACGGACAGTCAAGACGGGACTTGGTTGTGACCACTCGTGCCGGCTGGCAGGGGCTTGGCGTAAGGGGGACCGAGAGCACCCCAGCACCCAATTTAGGTCACGACAGACCGGAAGGTGAAGACGATATCGGGGCCGGTGTCCCAAACCGGGCCGCTCTGTGAGATGCTGTTGGAACTGGTCTGTCGTAGAAGACATCACGTAAGGATAGCATTGCGGGACTGCAACTCGAGTAGTAAATTGTGGTAATGAAATCACGAGCAGCACGGTTTGATAGTAATCCTACAGTATAATCAAGATCTGTGATAAGAGTTTAGGAATATGCTACAATTAACCTCTTGTTCTGAATATGTGTAGTCTAAGGGAAGCGTTTATTGTCGTCTGTGAGCTCGGAATTTCAGGGGGTGGAAGCTCCCTTCCTGCCGGTTTTGGCTTGGAGCATAAGATTAAGTCGATGTGTCAAAGGATTTATAGCTATTTGAAGTGCTTTATCTAGTAAAAGTATATGGTTGAATAATGAAATCCGACAAATAGGACCCCATGCGGCCTATAAACTGTTCTCCCAAGCCATGTATCTTGAATATCGCTTGAGCAAATATGTTCGATAAACAAATTTTGATAACCTTTACGGGTTTTGCAAACGTAGCGTGGGAGCTGCTTGTAATATTTAGGACCCGGCTTCATCTTATAGTGGCCGCATTCTATTAGAAATCAAAGCCTAGAGACAAGGCAACTACCACTCTCATTTGGGTTGCAAAAGGCGCAAAGCACCGCATTTCCCAAATCCGTGTGTTCTCGACTCGTGACAAGAAGCTATCGAGTGGGGTATTACAGGGGACAAGGTCATCTTCAACTCTTTAATCGCGGAAATTTTCAATGCGCCCTGGAAATTGTTGCTGCTGGTGGAACCACGGTGATATCGCTGACCGTAATAGCTTGTCTATGAAGCTGTTCGATGGGAATCTTTCATTTCGAGCAGTCGACCCTCCCTATACCAATGACATTACCGATAAACTGATTAGAATGCTCGTTACACCATGTATTCTATGCCAATTTATAAATTGGATTTTACAAAAATAAATTTCAGCCTCTGAAATAAACTCTCCCCCTTGAACGGGAAAGCCGCATTAGTCAATATTCAATTATGCTTCGCTAACCATCAGATTGCACTTATCAGGATCTCGTTAACAAAAAACTTGCGTCAACCCAACTGTACTGTATAATTAATGCAAGAGGCCCAAGCTGCTGAATCAAGGCAATCCTCTTTTGATGACCATCCGAGGCGGGGGGGGGAATTGAGAGAAGCCGCCCGTCACGATCAGCTGAATTCCACCGAACGATCTCTTAGAAGAGGCAAGATGTTGACACACCACCGGGTGGCTGCCCGCGCTACTGTATCTGGGCTCATTTTGTCCCTTCCAACAGTCTATATTACATTATTTCTTCCTTTACTCGTTGATGTGCCTTTTCACCCATGCAACCGGAGGTGGGTTTCTTGTGTGTGATGTTATCGTAGCACCATCCCAGTGATTCGTTTGCTTTGATTGCAGCGCTGAATAGAAATTCACACTATATCGAGCCACGTGAAGGTTGCACCTTGCAAGGTCTCCCCGTCCATGATTCCATCAACATATGATTCTGTTATAAAGTTGTATTTTCCAGTGCGTTGCATGCGAAGTATGTATGGGACTTGGGCGCCTCTTAGTATGGCAACAACATCTCCTGCTTTAATGTTGTCATAGCCAAGGCCCAATCTCCCTGCTGTAGTTATAAATGGCAATCGTTTAAGAGATCGCCCGATGATGTTGTTTCGTAATCGCATCGATGAAATTTTCGCCGCGTCGGAATCATTTTCAATCCCAGTTCGTGCTAGAAACTTGCGTGCTTGGATTTCTATGCGCCTATCTTTAACACGGCGAATGCTCTGTCGAAGGAGGTGTGTAGCCTCGAAAATTATCTCTCCACCGGTCCTGACAAGACTACCTTCTGATTCGAGTTTCGCTCCACCTACTGAGGCTCTGGCCACTGCATGCAGGCGCTCTTTAAACGAGGGAAAACTGCCTCTAGTCTGGTATGTCAGACGTAAGATTTCAACTAGCCATTCTTCCGGCCATGAAAAGGTTTCCTCTAGAGGAACGTCCCAACTGGATATCCTTTCCGGAAATGATCCAACGCTGTGAACCTTATCGCAATATAACCTCTTAGAGATATGCCATGTATACCTGAGGCGTTTCTGTCAATTTTTACGATTGGCGTGAGATTTATTGTGCCCGAAGCACCAAATTCTGGTTCTAAGGTCATATGGTCATCTTTGACTATCTGTAATGGCTCAGTAATGGACTGATGCCAATCCGGAACCCACGATGGCAGATTTCCACGAGTCGAGCTGCTGTGGGGTTGAATGAGAGACAGAAGAGATATATGTCCTTGTTGAAGCAACACGGATGTGGTGAGGGTATAGACTTCCCGGTATGACTTCGTGTAGTTTGGACTGACACCTTTCTCGCTGAGATCCTTTCGGTCTGAAGCTAGGCTTAATAACGCAAATATCTTGTCGCGGGGATCGCTTGAGTCTAGGTGGTGAGGGCCGTGCTTTTGAGGATTGGGACTCCCAACGCAGGTAAGCCTGAGTAGAGCAATCAATGGAAAGCCGCTCATCTTGACCCGTGGGGCGTTACTCATCATTATTGCGCGAAAAAATCCCCCGGATAAGACAATATGGCAGTGATACAAATTCAGTGGCCCCCGGTCATTGGTCCTTCCATATACGACTCCGGTAAAGCACTGATATGCATTCATCGCAGCAGCGAGTCTTTTTCTATTTATTTTCAGATCCCCACATATGAAGATTGCTTCCTGCGAAAGAGCAATCTCTTGAAGGACCCAGACTCTTCCGAACCAGGGTCGCTCAAGTAGCTTTTTCATTTCTCGGATTGGGAAACAGTTTCCCTCGCCAATCCATCCATTTATCTTGTGGAATAGGTTCCACAGCTTCATGAAAATTGGTACATACATGCCTACTCGATTCAGTCGCGTTATAATAGAGTCGAATATAAAGGGGGCCGGATGTGTTGAATAAAGTATGGCCAATTTTCGCCAGATGGTATCACCAATATGTAGATCGTGGTAGAAACCACACAAGTAGGCTTCGGCGCCGAACTCATCCAAATATTCGAGAGCTCGTTGGCTTTCACTGTCGCCACAGCCCAACCAGGCTAGGACCTGATCCGCCCGCCTATATATGTCCCCCATTAGCGCTACTTGCCAGGCCTTTTCTGTATCGTTTCGCTGGTTGATGCAGAGATAGTCGATCCACATCAGAATAGGGAATTTGGAGGGCCGAAGTGTAATCAGCGCGTTGAATAGATTCTCCGGAATCCGGATGCCAACGTCGTCTACCAATATGACGCGATTTGTATTGGGATTTCCCCAGGCATACGAAAGAGCCTTGTACGGGGGAGCCTCTTGTAAACTTGTCTGCAACAATCGGCAGCACGGAATCCGTGCATAATGTGCCCCAGGGCTTGGTAGAAGCTGCAATAGCCTGATTTCACTTCTATCCCGACTTAAATCGAGATATTGTATAGACATGGCCACTGATAAATTTCGGGATGCAGTAGAGATATGTCGTGTAGATGTGAATATATGTACCGTTAATTCAAACATAGGATTAACGGTTTTGTTTTTTTCCGTGGCAGAATAAAGGATGCCTGATATGTGAGGAGGTGGAACGTGTGGTTTGAATTCATATACTAGATAGACATCAACAAAGGAGGCGCAGCAATGTTGCTGCCAGCAGGCTGTTGGTGCCTAAACGCAAGGAAGAAGCAATAGCAAATCATTGTTGGAGACGAATACTAATACTCAGATTGTTATGCAACGCCTCCACACGTACACCAGTTTATCTCTAAGGGCGCCGAATTGGGTCTCGACTTGGGCGCCCGTGGGCCCCCAACCAAGCCCATGGGCTTAGTTGTCAAATATAAAGAGTATTACCAGTTCAGGATTGGACCATCCAAATTGGGTGTTGTGCCCCTGAATGCCAGAGGCCGCCTGCGTTGGCCGCCAATACCCTTGTTTTTACACAAGAGGTATCTTGCGGAGGAGTGGAGAGCGATCAATTGGAAGAACGGAACTAGTGCTGTCTTCAGAAGCGATCGGATAAAAGCGCATTCAGATGGTCTAAAGTCTAAGTTCTAAGCTTGTAAACTAGTAAAGGAATAGACCTATTTATACAAGGGATCATTCGGTCTACTAGTATTGTTCAACTGATCTCTTCTACCAACTGGGATCTGTAGAGATCCACTTCTCCTTAACAAGGTACGACTTTTTAAAAACTAGGGTAGGAAATTCTATTGAAAAGGGTGATCAGTGCGGTTTGTACGTATAGGTGCCATGTCCCCTTTGGATTTTTAGTATGCATTCGGATTGTAAGTGTTTCTGGCTCGTATGTGCTTTGTAGGTTAGTAAACAGTTGACGGGCTGGGAGGGGGAGAGGGGGGGGGTTATTCGGCGCCTTGATGTCGTGATGGCCAACGCAGGTGTCGCCGATACGTGGCCCAACATCCTTGGAATCATCTGCCTATACCAGGCGACGCGGCAGTCACCTCCGAATCTGCTGCCACGAAATAGGTTACTACTGGTTCTAATGCTGAAATATGAGAGGTGACTGCCTGTAATCATCACTATCACCCTGATACGAAGACTGACCATACTGGTATTTTGTAGTAAGAATCACATATTCTCTTTCTACTGCACGCCTTATTTGTCTTACGAATATGATAAGGTAGAGATAGATTACTGATATAGAAAGTTAGAGGCCAAGCACCCATCCTAATGCGGCCGATGGACCGACCGAGGCTGCCGCACATTGGATCACTAAGAGGATTAACGTAGAGGAAGAGACATTAGCCAGTTTCGTTATTCATTCCGGCTAGGCACAAACAAGCATTGGCAACCTAGGTGCCAGCCTGGTCAGCCTCGAGAAAGCACCAGTGATTGTCGAGGAGTCGGTCGACGCCATGATTTCTATAATCTAGAAGGCTACTGTCACAATCTCACGATACCTAGGAACAAAGAAGGTTCCCTGTATATAGCAGTAGCGTAGCTACGAGGATATTCCGAAAGCCTCGTGCATCAACAAGTGTCATATCCCCCCCCCCCATACCAGCAGCCCTGACAGCTACTGAGTAGGAGACGGCTGGAAAACTATGTAGTTACATACGCCAACAATTAACATGCTAGGGTTAGGTCGCGTGAGAGAGGAGCCTATAGATGAAATGCTATTAGTTGTCATATTATGCTATTGTGCTTCTATCCTGCTTACACATTAGCATCAAAATAGTTAATTCACTAGATTTGAGCCGATATTGAACATGGAGTTATCGCGTTGAATGCTGAAACCGGCAAGCTGAATAGATTCAATAAGGTGCTTCACTTTCGCCCTTGTATGTTATAGGCTATTTTCTACACCTATACAAATACTAATTAAATCGATTATAAGGGGACTGGCTCCTTCGATTGAATTGGAATACGCGTAAATTTGACAATAACAACTAAAAGGAATGACCAATGCTCGCTAACTGAAAACCCTAGCTAATTTGGAGAAGACTAATTCAATGATAGATGATACTATTTGTTCACTGCTTCAGCCGAATTACACTTTGAAATAACCCTGAGATGAGGAGTACAATGGCGACGAAGGTCATTGAGTCTGGGGCTGCCAAATTGTGACGGGTTTTGGGTTATTATTAGAGTGAATGTTTCATATGGCAAGATGGCCGAGCGGTTAAGGCGGTAGACTCAAGATAATATCTTACCTGCAAAGCAGGCAGCATTCTACTGGGGCAACCCGCGTGAGTTCGAATCTCGCTCTTGTCAGGCTTTTTTTGTCGGATTTTTTTGAATACGCTACACAACGCGGGGTTCGGACCTGCGGGGGCTGGCAACCCACCTACCTACCCCACCATATAGTCCACACAACAGTAGCCAGTATTATGCATCCTTGGGAATATTGCCAATGCGGGCGTGGTGTATATTATGACTATAAGAAGAATAGTCAAAAAGTTCAATGTTCTTAACATCTAGGATTTTTGTAATTTGAAGTTATATTCTAAGTAAGCCCTACCCAACAGCCCTTGCTAGCTCATCATTGCCTGCCTCAATGTGCCTCCCTATAATACTTCCTCGACCCCAAGTTTCCCGAATTTACTCAGTCGCGTACATTGAGAGGTACAATGTGATCAAATAAGACGGAATCGTGTGTTTCCTTCGAGACTTCAATCATAATGAGGTCGCGCCATTTATGGAGCAGGTTGAATGCCTCACACCTATGTGCCTCTGCTTTCTTTACTTGGCCGAGCTCCATCAATACCTCTGATAAGGCATAGTGACATCGTGCTCTGCATTCTTCTGGGTAAGGGTTATAGGTATCGTTATGCAGCGACTCGCGAAGGAGATTCTCTGCCTTCGCGAGATTGCCAAGAGAGTGATAGACAACGCCTTAGAAGTAACAGACGTCTAAATTGAATGGATGGTACTACCGGTAGAGCTGTTTCCGGCAGGCTGATACCTTGAAGGCCAACCCCAGGGCTTCTTTGACTTGTCCCGCATTAAATAGAACCTCAGCCATGGATAATCGGAACTTTTGAATCGTGACCGATCCCGATTCCTTGTCTTCTCCAATTAGTTGCAACGCATGACTGAGGAGCTCCAAGGCAACTTTAGATCTCTTCTGAGCGAGTCTAACAAACGAGAGATTTTTAAGAGTCTCGGCGAACTCGAATGGAATATCTTTCTCCAGCCACTGGCGCTTTATTGCTAGGGACTTCTCGAAACAATCTTCAGCAGCGAAATAGTTTTCACTCTCGAGGCACATCCACCCTTTATCATTCCAGGCGTTGGATAGCAGAAGTTGATGGTCTTGAGAATGGGGCAAAGGAAGTTCGGCATTGTGCTTCTGACGGAGGACTAGAATGTCGTCAAAAAGCCGAATCGCCCGGCGCAGCTCGGAAATACCGACTGCATTCAAAAGAGACCCGATGGCGACTCCAATATTTCGCACGGAGGCGACGCAAGTGCCGGTTTCCTTCCGTTTGCCAAATTTCCTCCGCCGTTTCTAAGATGCGCAAACCCTCCCAGCCCAGATGGCGGTCCCACATGTAGTATCCCTCATCACACAAGAGATACGCAAAGTTGGCGCTTACTCTAAGTTCTTGCTGCCGTTCTATATAAATCCTGTGAAGGGCAAGGACATGTGGGATATATAGCTCGTAAAGAGTCCACCGGTGGTTGATGGGAACGCCAATGGGTGATTGTTTTGGAAAGCGCTTCTTAACAAGCTTAATAGCATTCTCGAAAACCGTCTGCCTTACATTGGGCTTCTTGTCTAATCGAAAAAGTAGATTCTTCTGTAGGCTCCGGTGCATGGTTAAAGCGGACCCGGAAGTGTCGCCTTGTGGTCTCATTAAGTGACGACTGAGGAGCTCGATGTGCATTTGATCAAACCTAGAATGTATGAACTATGAAATTCTAAGTTCATTAAGTGAGCGCTAGTGCTTACTGCATCTTGTCATCATCTGTATTGTCTAATAATATGTGTTCTGGGATTGAATCGGGGTTGAGCATCGCCATGACATCTAGTAGTGACCGAGACTTGCTCCCCAATGCTGAAAAAGCGAAGTCCCAGACGGTGTCTAGTGTATGATCATATTGTTGAGTCATGCTGCTTCGGAAATCCATCGACCAAACAACCGAAGCTTGTTTTCGTTCTTTGAATTGTTCCGGGAAATATGATAGTGGTCGCCCCAGCTGGCCAACATATCCCGCCACGTGGGCGATGGCGATGGGCAGTCCCTCGACTTCTCTAGCGACAGCTTCGCATTCTCAATGTCGTTGAGAAACATGCCACTCTCCTCGCCTTTGTGGTCGAGATATTTCAAAAGAAGTCGAGCGCCATCCTCTTTTGTCATTGGTGTCAAGTGGATAGAAAAGGTTGAGCAATGCTTCACCTGTTGGTTCTGTGTGGTGACGATCACAGATCCATGGGGATATACGGGCCAATAAGATTTAATGCTATCGAAGTCTATGACATTGTCGAAAATCAATAGCCAATCTTTATCTATACAATGTCAGAAACTAACAGGTAGGTCATATAGGACGAGACATTATTCACGCTTGGAAAGCCCCTGCTGAGCCAATGTGATGAGTTGGCTCTGATCTTGTATCTCAGAGTCCTTTGCTAGGTTTAAGGCTCTCGCGATACGGCTGAAAGTGTCAGCTAGCTCAACGGGAGTTTCAGCCCGCAACCAGAAAATACAGCAGTCCGGCTTAGATAGGCGGTAGCGGAACTCGAGCGCTGTCTGCGTCTTACCCACGCCACCCATCCCATGTATGGTACAAGAACGAGTACCGCATCCTGATTCTGGTTGTGCTAGGTAAGCAGAACTAGGGTCTCGCGGGCCACCCCATCGCGGGCCACCCATGTTAGCGCATTTTCTCCCAGCCACCTAATTTTTCGTTTATATAACAACGCAACAACTACTTAACTGTAAAATCTCTTTTTTATATTAATTTATTTATTTTTAATTAAATTTTATTGTAATGCTTTTATTAAGCAATAAAAAACGCGCGATTGCTATAATATATAACGTTAAATTTAGTATATTATAACGTTAGGCCGCTAAAAAAATAAAATATATTTAAATTTTATATTAGCTGCTGTTTAGCTAAAATATTAACCTAAAAAAAAATATATTAACACTTTTAAATATTATTTACAAACTTTAAAAAGCAATTAGTTACTTAAGCTATTAGTTAAACTAAACTTAGCTTTATGTTTGCAATAATTATTTTTAAACAAATAGCTTAACAGCTGCTAATAGCTTTAAATAACTTTTAACAGCTAAAAAAGCAATAGTATACACATTTTTTAGCTTAAAACAATAAAATAACTTTTGCTAAAATTAAAATTATTAATTATAAACGCGTTAATAATATAATTATAATTAATATTAACATTTTTTTTAACCGATTTAACGCTTTAAATATTATAAATATTTTAGTTTACTATTAATTTAACTTTAATAAAATAAAAGTTAGCTAAAGCATTAAAAAAAGCTATTAAGCTATTTATAAAGCTATTAATTAACTAGCTTTAAAACGCAATATTAAAAAAAGCAAATAAATTATTTGTTTTAAATATATATTAGCTAATAATATAGCTTTTTTATTGTTAATTATTTTTAAAAATATTAATATTTAATAACAATAGTTTTTTAAAAATTAACAGTTTTAATGTTTGTTTAATAAATAAACTAATAAAGTTATTGCGTTAAATTAGTTTAAAAACATTTTTGTTTTATATATTTAAGCTTTTTTTAGCAACATATAAATAGTATTAGTTTGTAATAGCTATAATTTTTATATATATAATGTTTTTTTAACTGCTTATATATAAAATAAAATATAACTAATGTTTTATAAGCTTTATTATAGTTATATTATATAAATATTAAACGTTAATATTTTTAGTTTATTTAAAAAAAAGCTGCAAAAGCAACTTAAAGCTACTTTAATAACTTATTTAAATATTAAGCTTTTTAAACAAAATATATTAATAGCTTATTGCAAAGCTTAAATTAATATTTTTGCAATATATATAATTAAACAAGCTTAAAAAACAATTAAAATATAGCTATAAAACTATTTAATATTATTAAAATCAAAATATATAATTTTTAAAAACTAAAATGTAGCAAAGTTAGCGCTATTTAACTTTTTAAGCGTTAAACAGTTAAAAACATTTAATTTTTTAAATATTATATTAAATATAACAATTAAAATGTTTACAAAAAGTTAAAATTTGCAGCAAACTAGCATAAAATTTATTATAAAATATACTTTTTTTAATAACTTTTGTTAAAAGCTATTTGCAAAAAAAGCTAGCAAAGCTTTAAATAGTTAAGCTTTAAAAATTGCGTTGTTATAAGCACGCGTTAACTATTTTAAAGCCAAACTTTAAAAAAAAGTTAAATTAACGTTAAATTAGCAATTTATTTAAATAACATATGTATAACAAATAAAAAAGCTGCTAAAGTTACAAAAAGTGTACGCTAATAAAGCAAACGATATAAAAATGCTACAAATTAAAATATTGGATGTTAAAAACTTTATTAAGGTAGCAATAAGCTAATTAATAAAAAATCATCGAAAAAACGGTGAAATAAGTGGTATTAGCTAAAAAAAAAGCTTTGTTGGGTAATTGGTAGTGAAATTGGTAGGTGGCCCGCGATGGGGTGGCCCGCGAGACCCTAGTTCTGCTTATAAGCCATGTTCTATACGTTTTAGTATCTCATGGCGGCAGATGAATGATGAGTTGCAACCGAAAGGTAAAGTTTTAACTTTTGATACTTCCGCCCGAGAGATGGTGGCGTTAGTTATTTGCTTGTGTATTCGACTGGCCGTCTCGATGTGCGCGAAATTCACCTCGCTCTCGAAAACAAGTTTACAATTCTCGACTCGGACCTTCGCATCGTTAAACCCCCGCTCGACCGGTCCTCCTTTTAAGTAGACTAATAGTAGATTCACTTTAAAAGTTAGTAATAAGTTAATGTCTGAGATGAAAGTTGGCTCTACCTGTTGGCCGTTTCCCAAGGTAACATGCCGCATCAATGCATATACCGACATATATCTTGCAGATATCCTGGAGGGCTGCTCGGAGCCTAGGATGGTGGGGAAATAACGCCACATAGTCGCTGCACTGTGGTAGGGTCCTTGTAAAGTCTTCGAGGTGGTCGGTTATATGCGTCAACACTTTATATGAGTGCTGTGCGCTCTAGGTGAGTCCAATCATCAGTAAAGAAACGTGAACTGAGACTAGTGAAGAGAAAGCTTACCTCAAGCAAGAGTTGTGTAGCACCCCATCCAAGTGAATCAAACGGACTGGCCTGAAAAATACTATTGAACGCGTGGGAAAACTCCAATAACCCTTCTACAAGGGGTTTCAAAAATCGTTGAAATTTAAGGGGGCGCTTAGCCTCGTATCGAGCAAGAAGGTTACTTAGAGACTGGTGGAAAGTGTTATAGTTAAGCATCGTCCTTAAGCGATTCTGGTCCTCTGGTCGAAGCTTTTGTATTCTGTCTTCGAGAACGTAGGACCATATCTCCTCTGGCAGGTTTGGAACATTGTGTCTGTTCATGTCGGCTTCATTCATCAGGGTGTTCTCTGTGGGATATCGGGCGAAATTCAAGAGATTTTCAAATTCACAACTGTGGGCTAACACGCAATTGACTACTCAGTCTTATAAAGTTCAAGCCCTACTCGTACTAATGACTCTTATTTCACACATAGAAGGGGTACGAAAACCACCTTGCAGGAGGTTCTTTGCTAAAGGGCCGCATGAATCAATAGGCTAGATCCCGCCATAGCTGAGGTAGTAGTGACAATAGCGGCACGACCGGGACCGAAAATATAGGTAGAGGGAATACTAAACCCAATGAATCGTTTGATCGACATATCCTCTCTAGAGAAGTTCACGTTTAACAGTATTCAAACTACCTACTTTAGTTTGCCTCATTGTGTCTGTAGATATGCTCGTGGGCCCGGTAATAGGTGTCTAACATCCATCATCATGCGCGTAGCCTGACGATGAATAGCTTGCCGCTTTGAAATGCTTGGCTATTGTCGGGCGGAATTGTCACAAATAGTCGTCAGGACGGATGATCGCCTTTCAGAGGATTCGGTCAAAAGCCGTCATCTGGTTCTTAACCAATGCTCAAGATATGCATTTTCTAATCCCGGATCATATAGACATTAGGGGTTACCTAATTAGTACCGCCTGCCCGCTCGGCACAGTAAATATCAGAAGGTGACGAGATCATAAATAGATTTCATGGGTCAACGCCAGCACGTTGCTCTTATCTATTCACTCAATAGGATTGCACAAAAGGTAATGAACTGCTACTCGAGGCCTGGCGGTGCGCTACATCGCGCGTCGTACGCTGTCTAGCCGGCCACCTCGAACCAGGACTCGAATAGCCGCCCATACTAAAAAAAAAAATCACTACCCAGAACGATACCTGTCGCGGAGATGTGGATCCTATAAAATGAAGCTATTCCTAAGGGGAGATCTTCGGACCCTGTAGTCACGTGATCCACACCGCTATATAAGGTGATCTGCTCAAATAGACTGACGGAGATCACACACATCCATAGACCACTTAATAGAGCACTATTCGTCCCCCGTAAGGAGCGCTTCTCCGTCACAATACCCCCTTCCTTCCAGCCCATGGCTACCACTGACCCAAGGGATGGCGGGTAGGATAAAAAACCTCCGACCACCGCTAAAACCACCTCCTTTGTGGGAGGTGGAAAAGTGAGGTGACGAGGAAAATCCCTCCTTCGCGGAATGTGGCGAGGCAGGCCCTTATAAGGGCCTGCCAAGCTGCGTACGCGCAGCGCTAACCTGCTGGGTAATAGAACCACTTATTGAAACTATCGTCACAAAGAATTGGATGAAGTTTCTGAGTTATTTTTAAAATCCATTGAATTTCTTGATAGCCCCCTATACATAGGTTTGATAGGTGTCACACCTTCGAGGCTAGAACAAAGATGTCGTGTACATAAGCGTTCATGTCAGTTGATGATAGATTAGACTCCTTGCGTAAAAACGAATGTTTATCACCCCTCTGCGTTTGGCTTGGGTCATGACAATAGGCAAGCGCGCTTACGGGCGGTACAGCCTGTTAATTTTGGTCCCAATACATGGTTACCGAGCGGAACTACCTTCCCTACCGATTTAGAGCTGACGAGGATGAGACAATGCAACCTCCTGAAAGCTATGCCTCGCTTTTCGGAGGTTTTAGGGTGTCCGCGACCTATAGTTACCATGTTTCTCCAAGGGCTTGAGGGTGCGTCGATAAACCCTACTCGGTCAACCCTGCACACTAACGTGCATCATTGAAGCCGCGAAGGAATGTTCCTTTTGAGGATGATGGTATATCCAAAATAGATCTTGATGATCTAAGCCAGTACTTGCTGCCTGTTGGAAACGCTCATGTTGGTGCGTTCGCACATTGTGGTAACGTTCTTTTCGATTCCTAAAGGTCCATTTTGACTAGATCTATCTCCACTTGGCGTCGTCAAACGTGTACAGTATCACATGGGTAATAGAGCAGACTTTCTTCTGAAAAGTAGAGTGCGGGCTATCAAGTAAGGTATCGCTTTTGCTGCCTATGTGTTAATCGGTGTTCTAACCACAAAATATTAGTGTTTGGAGACCGATCGGTGATTACCCTGTTCAAGACCGCCCTCTCGCCTTATGTGACGGCACAACTGTCAATGATAGCGATTTCCTACCTACTGACCACATAAAAAAAGCATACATAGGCCAGACAAGTAACCTGGTGTAGAGACCTGGGTTTCGTTGGCACTACCTTAGTAATCAGACTAAGGATGAGTGCTTCATTTTCAAAATGTATGATTCCCTTGATGGAGTTGTGAAATGTAAGTCGCCATATAGCATAAGGAAAGAGAGCTTATTTCGCCACTCTGGGGGAGATTATCACAAAGGTTACCGGTCAACCCTATCATCAATTCTTACAAGAGAATATTTTGGAGCCTCTAGGCATGACGCGCACTGTCGTTGACAAAAGCACTCGCTCTCCTGATGACATGTCTCTGGCATATAGTTGGACGATGGTCAGCCTTACAATGTCCCTCTTCCAGAAATCAGTGCAAGTACTGCTATGGGACCAGCAGGTGGGTTAATGAGCACTGCTAATGACCTAGTGATATATTATAAGGCTCTGATGAAATCCTGGCGTGCCCAGAATGGAGAGTATGTTGAAACTGATGGGATTGGCACTAATGGAACCGTGTTTAACGATGTCCTATGGCTATTTGCGCCGCTTCAGGTCATGGAAACGCCAACAGCCAGAGAAAAAAGCTATGCTGCCGGATGGTGTAGAAGCCAATTACCAACTACAGTTGGTGATATAGGAGTTAATCCAGGCCTTGTCAAAAAAATTCCTAAGCTTGCGGACGGAATAAAGTCCTGACTTGCAATCTGGCATCAAGGCAGCCTCGTTGGAACAACTTCATTCGTTACGACGCTCTCGGACACCGAATCCGCGGTTGTGGTACTTGGCAACACGATGAGCCCCAATGACGCCCCTGATTGGATTGGCCAAATGCTAGTCGAGACACTTCTGAACAGCCCCTGCCGGAATGATTACGTTCGTCTAGCCTCTCAGAGTGTAGACCGAGCGCTTACGAAGTACGTCGAGCTCAGTCAACAAATAGAGGAGGGCAGACAGACAGGCGGGCCTGAAAGGGCTTTAAAAGATTATGTTGGGCCGTGCCTCGGCTTTGGTGGTGTATATTGCATTAAAGTCATTGAAAGCGGCTGGGAGCTTGTCATGCTCTTCCAGGGGCTTGAGTCTCAAAGGTATCGACTCCAGCATCACCACGACGACGCTTTCACATGGTTCATGACTTGGAATGATCAAATAAAGAGAGCGCATTTCATAAATTATCGATCGACGGTCTACTCAATATATTTTGAGGCCGAAGAGGGAAAGGGGGTAGCAAGCTTGAAATGGGTTCAGGATCCGCGAGTGCCGGAAGGCCAAATTTTTGTGAAGCAGTAAGTTAAAAGAAGCAGGCATACAGAGGGGAGACACGGCCCAGATGTTTTAGATGGTCATATTTTCAACGGTATTCGTCTAATTTAATATGCCAACTTTTTAATACTATGCCAATTGCTCCTCAGTTCCTTTAGCCAGAGCTTTTCTGCATGTAGCTTTAAAACACAGGCTGGAAGGTCAACGTCTAGGATCTGGATGAGAATAAGGGCAAACGTACTATGTTAGGATTACAAATATCCTGCTTGCGGTTGGGCAGAAAGTATGACAATGCTCTAGACGGCCCAAGAATGCCGAGTACCAACACTGCTGAGAAGACCAATCTCACCTACAACTTTCACAACCTTCTCGCATTTCCTTCGTATTTGTACAATTATGGCTATCCGAATAGGGGTAAGTAACCCTGAGGCTACTAAGAAAGTCATCGACAAGCCATTGGCCGTCAGCATTAAGACCAAGAGTGTCAAGCGAAGTCTCGACCACTGGGTATAGATGGATGGTTTCTTGGTTGGTGAGTAGTGTGAACCTAGACATGAGTATTTCGCAGATTAATCTTCACGGACATTTTCCGCCGCAAGCTTTCAATCCGCAGAAGGATGAATCTCTTGAACATACCACTTGTCATGGGATTTGGTCTCTCGAGTGAAGGTAAGCCACCGGTAGGTCGCTGCTAGGTAGATGTGGGTCGACAAGGACTTAATAGCATTAATTCCTGAACCCTCTCCTCAATAGTTAAACTCATACACTAGTTCCAATTAAATGGGTAGCTTCTACCCTGCTGCTACATTTTCCCCTAACACCACTCGTGCAAGTCTCGCTGTTTGATAAAAAAAGGCCATGAAATGTATACACCACTGCTTGTAGCAGGCGCTTGAGAGTCTTCGAGGTGAGCATATTGTCATCGTCAGCGCCGGCACGGCTCATAATCTCCGTGGCTACTCAGCTAGAAGGGAGGCGACGCAGCTAGTTGGCCCCAGCAGCTAAATACTATTAACAATAGTTTTTCTAACGACGCGTATATGCATCTATGGCTTCGACGGGGCGCTAAAATCAGCTACTATCGCAAACCTAGGGGAGTGTCAAGCAACGATACCTTCATTTGATGAGACGTAGCGATGCGAATTAACCTTGCATCATATCCTTCCGCCCCGCGTTGGAATCGGCACTGCTGGACGCGAAATTGGACTATGCCTGATACACTACAAGTCTGAGTTATATGTAGCGCCGATTTGGGAAATTTCCAGACGCCTCGAATGACATATCGTGTACACTAGGCGGTACTGCCTATTGCTTGTTTTTATATTGGTATGTCAGTTAGGCCTCTACTCCTAGCTAGCCATATACCTACCAAAAGAGTAAAGACGACGACTTTAAGGCCTAGAGCTATGTAATACACTCTTCCTGTTTCGTTGCAAAGGATTAAAAGTTTGACAATAATTTGACAAGAGCGAGATTCGAACTCACGCGGGTTGCCCCAGTAGAATGCTGCCTGCTTTGCAGGTAAAGATAATACCGCCTTAACCGCTCGGCCATCTTGCCGTTGATGGAGAAAAGTCTGTTACTATTGAAGTCATTGAATGCACTCTCCATAAAGTCAGTTGTTCAATGATGTATTGAATGAAAGGTATTTTCGGCATCTTTCCTCATCATTCGGGCTGATGTTTGCCTAGAAATCCAATGTTTGCTAATGATGTAACTATTGTTGTTGTATTCAATCCCCTTTGTTCCCTTTATTTCCTGACACACGCTAATCCCCTTGACAATGGGCAGATATGGGGGTTCTCAGGTCGCACAAAGAACCATGAGTCCATGTGTGCGGGCCGATACCGAAGCAACGGTATCCCAGAGGCAGCTAAGACAAAAAAGATAATTAGCAAAAGTGCTGCCGGTGTTTTCCTTTCTTCGCGGAATCACCAACCAACCTACTTAGCTCTTCAACGGTCGCGTCGCCGTTGCATCTGGATTTTTGGGCACCACGGACTGTCACTCACTGAGGGGTATCATCGCAGAACTAACCACACTATCCACGAAAGCGAGGAGAACACGACACAGACCAATGCCACCAGTAATCGACGTGATTCGCCATGCCGAGTCCACCCACAACGCGACGGGCAACGTCTACGAGCGTGATCCGAATCTAACGATCAGGGGCGAATCGCAAGCATTCCGCCTAGGACGTTCGTATGCATATATGGGGCATATAAGCCATGTCGTCTCGTCGCCTATGCGGCGCGCGGTCCGCACAGCGATCGTTGCGTTTGAGGATGTGCTGCTGGCGGGCAAGAGGGTGATTCTGCTACCCAACCTACAAGAAACGGGTGCACGGCCAAGCGATATGGGACAACCCCCAAGCGCACTAGAAACAGCCTTTAGGCCGTATATCGACAGCAGTCGTAAGTAACTCGCGAAATCATTCCTCGCAGGGTAAAACCGCATGTTTGGAACTTCCGCGCTTCCAAATTCCTCAGATAATGCTCGTAAGGTGTGAAACTGACTCCGAATATCGCAGTGCTCGACCGTGATTGGTGCTACAAGGGCCAAGGCTCCAAGTACATCCCCGACGTGGCACTCATCGAGGAGCGAGCGCGCGAGGCACGAGTCTTCCTGCGAGACCTCGCGCAGAGCGGGCCGGAAAACGCACACATCGTCGTGGTGAGCCACGGCGGATTCCTACACTTCCTGACGGAGGATTTCTCAGGCCTGTCGGAGCGGTACTTTACGACGTACGGAAACACGACGATGCGCAGCTATCGATTCGCCGACTTGTATGGGCGCGACCCGGACGCGAAAATGGTCGAGACGAGCTGGAGCTGTCAGAGGTCGGGGTTACCGCGTTTCGGAGACATGAGCGATGACGAAAAACCACGTCTCAAGTCGTACGCCGTCGCGAGGGTCGAGGCGCAGAAGGCGGATTTCGAGAGAATGACTAAACCCAGACGGCCGCCGGTCCTGACTCACGTGTTCTAGGTGTCGGTGTGTACAGGGCTAAGTTGGGCGATGTTCTTCGCTATGGCCGCCTGTTGCCTTGGTATTGCCTTGCATGGTATTTTCTTCTAATCTAGACGGAAGCTTCGGTGGCCACCTACTCCTTGCGGACAAATGGGCTTCTCCTGCATATAGAGGAGGTATGTAGTTAATTAGGGAGATGCTCTTCTTGGCCACTCGTCGATGAATCTATCGTATTTACGCTGAAAGCTTCTGGTTTAAGCAGAAGTAACTGGCAGAGTTGACGATCTAAGATAGGTCACTAACTTGGTCTGGAATTGTGGAATAACTAACCGTCACCTTGTGGTGTAGAGTAAGATTACAAAAAAAGAGAGAAAAGAATAATAAAACGAGGGCCTGGGCCGTCCCTGTTCTTTAATTCTAATATTATTTACTAAGAAGTAATACTCTAACTTTATTAGGGGCTAATAGGAGAAATGCTATGATGAAAAAGCGCTAAACGGTGTAATGCCTCGCCATATGTGGAATATAAAATGTTCGGCATCCGGGTATTTACGATTGTGTGATAGTTCCAGGTTCAGGGAGCTCTAGGTGAAGGAGATAGTTATTTGTTAGATTTGTAGTCTCCCCGCCGAGGAGGTAGCTCGTATGACCACTACCATTGCGCGTCAGGAGGATGGCGTTCTTGATCTCGCTCTGGAGACCAAGTGCCCACGTATACGATGTAGAGGGATCGTATAATGAGTTCACCATCAGAAGCTCGGGCTTGCCCTTGTAAACAATGGGCGCGGGAGGGTTACTCAAAGGAGCTGGCCACCCGAGGCATTGAGTCTGAAGTTTGTAGCTTTGGCAGGCGCCAAGAGTGAGCGGGCTGAAAACCGCACCTAGGTTCTCTTTTTCAACCACATCGGCTAGACTCTTCGAGGCGTGCGCCCAGTCTTGGCAGCCGATTGCGGTTCCCGCATACAAGAGTGAGTCCTCGTAAGCATCGCCAATTGCAATCTGATTGAATTCAGAGATAATGGTCGCGTTACCGTTGTCAGCTTCGAGGAGGGCCTGTCCTAGAGCAGGCCAGTTTCTTTGCAAGGTGAGGAATCCATGTGTTGTGAAGATGACATCCTCTACGGTCACGTCGGAGCGACATACTAGGTCGTCGCACCCGGGTGCTGGGATGGGAGCAGCGCTGGCCTTATCTCGGACGCTCTCAAAAACGGCTGCTGTGTCCTCTCCTTGCAGCGCGCATTCCTCAGTTGACGCACACCAGTTGAAGAATTGCTTCAAGGTCGCCTCGTACGTCGTTGTCTCAATGAGTAAGTTGCTAGACTCTGACTGAGAGCGCTGCAAGTTGCCGTCGAGGACAATGGCTCTAAAACTATCGGGGAAAAGTGCCGCATACTGACTAAACAGCTGGGTACCGTACGATAGACCCAAATAAGAAGCTTTCTCCCCGAGAGCTAAGCGTACGGCTTCGTGGTCCTTTACAGCGCTTATGGTGTCGACGAAGTTCAGGAGGGGTCCCGTGTTCTTCAAGCAGCTTGCGCCAAGATCCTCATTATATTGGACTAAGGCTTCGTATTCCTCTTCTGTCTTGGGCATGAACTTGACTCGTTTGTTGAACACGGCCGGGTCGCATCGTACGGGTGTACTGATGCCGACACCACGAGGATCAAGCCCAATAACGTCGAACTTGGCGCGGATCTCCGGGTCAAGCCTGTCAGCCACCGACGCGAGCGTCCTCGATGCTTGGCCACCTGGTCCGCCCGGATTAATGAATAGGTATCCAATGCGGTTTGCTTTGTCCTCGGCTTCTAGGCGCACCATCCCCAACTCGACCGTCTCATTTTGATAACTATGGATGTGACCCCAGTCCAGCGGAACATGGAATGTCGCACATGTTAGAGGGTCAGGAAACTGGTCAGAGCAAGGACCCCATTTGATACTCTGGCCTGATTGCTTTACCCATTGCTGTACCGCGCCGCAGTCGTTTTGCTTAGCTAAAGGCGCAGCTATTGAGAAATCTAGTTAGTAGTCGCGGTTCACGGTCGATGATTCCACAGTACTAACCTCGCCCCAAGCCCGCGGAAGCGATACCTGCGATCACAAGTTGGTTTAGACGCGCCATGTCAGGTCGTTCTTCTGCACTCGAGATTATGAAGAGAGATAATGAGTATGAGGCCGAGCTGAAGGTGTTTTGGGTAGCATTAATATAAGGACGGCGATCCGCAGATCCTACCAGGGGGCTCAGTGCTTGAGTTGCCGCACTAGGCCAATATAAAGGACCCGAAGAAGCAATGCGACCCAAATTAGAGCTCCCCTTGGTGCTTGGTGTCTTTGATCCTCCTACCACATTAGGTACCTTACTCTAAGTAGATAGTAGACAGTGTTGATTTGAGACCCCGTCGATTCTTAAAGCACTGAGTCTAAATAACCACCTAAGTTTAGATAGAGAAACCGGATCATGCCGTAGATGATGTGAGTGAAAGGTGCAAGGGGCCTGTTTACGGTACTGCCTAAACGCATTACGCAGGTACTGAGATATAAGCCCCAGGCAACCATGTTAGAGCGCTACATAAACTCATCTATAGCAGAATGCCTCTATTATTATCTAAAACAATAGGGATCCCACGAACCGGCGTATTAATACTCTGTCGCAGTGTAATTTAGTAAATTGGACATAAGATTTTAGGTAGTTAACTAAATTAGACAGGTATAAATTTAGCACCTTACTAACCCTAAACGCGCTATAGTCACCTGCCTAAATAGGTAGTCAATAAGCTGGGTAATGCAGTCGGGTCACACACAACTACGCGCCAGTACAACTTACCGAATGGCGACGACTCGGTACATCTAAACCTCGATTTTTATCTGCTACGATGCCATCTCCTACAAATAAACAAGACAACTCCCTACATCGCCAGTTTGCTTATTCATATAAGTCTTTGGTTGAGGCGTTCCTTCTCTAGACCTATTATGCGCAGGCAGTAGAGATACGAGTATTATGTCGCCTTCCTTCGCCTGCACCAGTCCCAGTTCCGGCTAGACAAAGATTACGCACGTTTGAGCAGGAGGTTTCCTAAGAACTAGCGACAAACACTATACCGAATCGATAGCATATACATTACTAGTCTTATGATTCCTATTGGACTATGACAACGACACACGGCGGAAAAAAAAGACATGAAAAAAATGCATCAGCCGTGAATCGAACACGGGGCCCATCGATGGCAACGATGGATTTTACCACTAAACCACTGATGCTAGGTTTTATGTAGTCACAAGACATGTGAGGATGCCGTGTAAAAGACACCATGTTAGCAGAGAGTGGGTTTACCGGACAATTTTGTCTATCATGGAAGTAATTTTGGTGTTACACTACCTAGTCGAGTAAGTGGAAGATAACTTTGAAAAATACTCTGCTAAGACTTTTACTCTGAAACCCTACGCTGACACAGGCCATCGCCAAGTATTATACTAACCCAGGATAGATCTCTACAAGCTCCCCATTGGACGTGCAATGACACTCGTGAAATAACTTGGAATCCATTCATATGAAGAGTGACAATAAAATAGGATGATCATTGTGTTGGTGTCATATTGAGCATTGATGACTTGGACAACTACTCTAGCATTGTGGGTGGCACTGGGCCGGCCACCTTAGCCTTAAGTACTTGACCCGGCTAGTCGATAACCTCAAGCTAACCTTACCTTCTATTCTCCCTTAACAAGACCCAAACTGATTCGTTGCTATTTGGCCCGGACGATAATACGATCGCTTAGACTACTCAAAGCGCAAACTTTTCTACTCTAATGACTAGCCGACCCTTGATTAGGTAGGCCAATCTCATCGTACCTCTGTCTGAAAGTTGTTATACACGGCACCTTCGCTACTCATTGGCGGAGTTGACGTACTGCCTTTTGTACGGAGATGTTCGAAAGCAGGAGTCGCTTCTCTCAAGCGTAGTGCCGCTACCGTCACACGGAAAAGAGGGCCAGGTCGGTATCGCGGTCTTTCCACGAAAAGAGTTCTCGAAACGTCCTTCCTAAATTGTTCACCCACCTGTTCCTCGCATGCCCTCCCAGAGTATTGGACTAATGTGGCAAATGTGCAGCAAGAATAACAGGAAATTTGGTGCCCGTAAATGGGGAGAATGCCTTTTTTATACAACTAGAGGGCAATTTACACTCCCGTACGTTTGGCTATGACCATAAATGTTACTACGATATGCCAGAAACGATATTTTATATATGACAGAGCAATTGAAGCCTATCCTCACATAGAAATGATCACTCGTTGGGTCTTTGTCGTAGACGAGCAAGAGCTCTTGCCTCTATATACTAGGTAGGCTATTCCTTCTTTACCACGCTCCTCAAGTTTATCGGGCAAGCACATGATACCACCGGAGACATCAGATTAAATACGGCCAACGCCCGACGACTACGTAAGTCACTTGAACCATAACGTTCTAATCACTTTCATATTTTTATTTTTTCATTCATTATTTTAAACTCTACTATTCATCGTTCACGATTGCTAGCAGTTGCTATCTCAGAAATAGCAATACAACATACCAATGGTTTCCCTTTAGCCACAATGACGCACGAAACAAGAGGGATAGGGCCGAATCGCTGTAACGAACCCCTCCAAGTTATACGATAGATTTAAAATTCTAATTAGATCTAGGTCTGATACGGGGCCTCTCGGGCTGTCATGGCACTGGGTTATTTACAACCGTTCGTTCAAACGCAGTTCTCTTCTTCTTGTCGATTACCCTGTAATCTATTCGAGGTTGAATTCAGAGGGCTGGGAAGCTGAAATTATCGGTCAATTCGAAAGTCTCCTCTGAGATACAGCAATCAGTCTTAGAACTTAGGTCCCGCAAGAGGTGTTTGAGCAGCGACTACAGATGCAGATTCGAGGAGACAATATGCCCTCAGCTTCTGGCCGACCGAGGTTCCCTAGACTCAGCCCGCACGCTTAAGGTGCTAGAAATATTCGCCGGCAATCGTATGATGATGGCTAATTGCTGCAACCAGAATGATAGGGATAACTGCAAAAGCGGTGTATTCCTTAAAGTCTACAAGATCAATCACTCTTGCACTCCAAATACAGAATAACCAACAGCGGCGCGGGCGTAGCTACTTAGCCATCAGGTATCACGAAGACCACAGAATTCAGAATTGCGTTATCCTCACCGAAATATCGCGTTTCCCCAATTCGTTAGCGAATTTAATTAAACTGCAGAAATCCCTAGGAAATGGTTGCTTGTGACCGAATCTCCAAGACTTGCGGCTGGACTCGGCCGTATTCAAGAACGGCGAAGCCGACGGCGGCGCTCCCGTAAGTTGTCAATCGCGTCACGCTGGTCCTATTCACTGTTAGCATGCCTGAAATGATATCATGTAGAATTTACATACCGCAGTTAAAATTGTAGGAAGATGCACAGTGTAGGAATCTTCAGAATGTAATACTTCAATTACAACGGCTGGGCCGAAGAGCGTTCGGAGAAAACTTTCTAGCTTGTCATGTCTCAAACGATAGCTCGAAATATGATTAACCATGAGAGGTCGTCCCGGGCCTTTATTTACCGAACTGTGGAACCCCCGTTTGGCATTATCAATTGTCTCCGCGGGCTGTTGTGGACCAATTGAGGTTCTCCCTGCATTCGAAAGCATACTCGGGATCGTACTCGTGCTCTCTCGTACGGATTTATTCTTATTGCCGTGTTGCATATAGCGTTGGGGAAGCGCAGCCTCTAGTCCCTTGGTTTCGGGCGACTCGATCTTAGATACCTCCATTTTTTGGGACTGGTCTTCAAATAGACTTGTGAGCGTATCGGTGATCCTGCCAAACTCGTACTGCTCAGCCGTAATGATACTAGCGGATGTCAGTAGGTACACTGTTATTCCAGGATGAAGCTTGCCTTTTTTGAGGTCTCCCGAGCGCGGTATTGGAACCCCGCCGTTTCCTGTTCTGGTGTTCGAGAACTACGCGAAAGCGGGCGGCCGAGTCATTTTCGTCGAAGAACACGACATGGGCCTTCAATTTGCTTGAGGGGATCAGGTCCGGGACCCTACCGCGAGAATTCCCATATAATAGAATAGACGTGATTTCATCAGCGGCCCGAGGCGGGAGCCACCGACCAAAGGTTATGATGATCAATACCCCTTGCCCTTCTTCTGTGATTGAAGACCAATCAGTACTTTTAGGTTCTCTCAGAGCTTCTCGTAAAGTATCTGGAAGGTTAGAAAGGCAGGGTAGAGATTGTGAGCCTGGGCTTTCTTCATCTCCCTTGTGGAGAGTTTCGTATGCATTGCTATACGTCATACGTCCGAGGCCCCCAGAGTTGCTCTGGGCCGGGAAAAAGCATGGGAGCAATGACTCTGCTTGGAGAAGCGGTTCCAAGTATTCATATACAAGACTTGAACATCCAGTGGGTATTTCGCTGGGGTCCAGGATTGCAGCCTAGAGATTGACATGAGTAAAGCAAGATTCGCACCTATACCTAGTGGTTCGACAGTTGCTTACAATTTTATTAGGCCCGAGAAGGTTCTTAACAGTGCTCATGTCCCCAAAGTCTTCCCCAGTTGGATGACTCCCTTGTGACATCACTCCGAGGGAGTGGTCCTTAGAGGTTATACCGCGATTAAGTTTACATTCGATATCCTCTGCCTGAAGGTCAGTCATATATCTATCCAATCGCCACTTAGTGTCAAGGTCATCCAGAAATTCCTTTGAGGGATCTGAGTTGTAATCATCCAGTGGGTCCAGGGCCCGGTTGGTATCCTCTGGAAGTGCCTCGAGCGCGAAAGAATGGAGATGTAGTGCAATATGATCATCCATTTCTAAGTTATAAAGCCGCTGGGAACGAGGGCATAGAGGGCATCGCATAAGTTCTAGGACCCTCCTCTCACTCATTTTGGTCGCTGCAAAGACATGAGCGTCGGCTAAAGCCGGGTTGTGGAGCTTCCTTGTATGACTTGCCCACAACTCAATGGAATCGAAGGTTAGAAGAGTAGTATCTTCCGGTTTTACTGGACACTCTTCACAAACCCACCCCAAAAAACTATGTTTGTCTCTCATATGGGAGATCCACTCTTCCCGTGTATTGTAGAAGCTTGTCAGGTTGGCACAACCCTGAAAGACACAGGTATAGGGCAAAATGTCGTGAGCGACGTGACCTCTTAGTAATTTAATCAGTACACGTACTCCAAACCAAACAGGCGGGTTATTTACCTCCATCGTGTTTTAGTATCAAGATATTCCGATGGCAAATCGTGACAACAATAGGGGCATTCAAAGCTTCGTGCTCCTTTTACGGTTAATACTGGCCTAGGGGGATAATCCACATCGTAACCTATTCTTGTAATTTCCGTAATCATTCCCACGGGCTTTTGTGATTGTGATTGTGACATTTTCGGCAGGATAAAACTTGAACCAACACCAGATGCTGTCAGCGACAATGTCAAGGGTGCCGAGCCGCCAACGGTCGCAGGCTGAAGTTCTGGTTCGTTGAAGAGAATTGGCTCGGGAACCATGCTACCAACAATCGAGTGCGTGTCGTTTGGATGCTAGGATGGCGAGTCATTAGAAGGGGCCGAAACTTCAGAATCAACAGAAACATCTGCCTGTATAGTCTGTAGTCTTTGTATGATAGGCTGTAGATGGCTTCGAGGTCCTTTGGGTTGAACTAACCTCCAAGGCTTTCGAGCAAATTTGATCCTGTTGTGACGCACGACGACAGCTTGTATTAGATCGGTCAGCCTCCCATATAAGCGAGACGGGTCATGCAACCACTTTCGTATCAGCAAGACTATTGATGGTGACACACGCTTGTTCATGGCTGCGATATCTAGTGAATTCATAAGTATATTGTAAGGCCATACCAGAATCAAGTCGGCAAGATGTAGCCTCAGTTCCTCGTAGCTGACTGGTGCGAATGAAAGAGCAAGATCGGCCCGTTCATATCTGAACTTGGTCCCAGATCTTTTGATTGCAAGTGATATGGCTCTGAGGATTTCAATGTTGCTTTGAATGTAGTAAAAGCGTCTTGACAGTGACGAAGGCGGAAGCTGTGGAATGACCCCTAGTGATTGCGATTTCGCAATATCGGGGTATTCTATCCAATCGCTAGATGCTGGGCCTTGAGTATCGGGCCCGGCTTCGTGTTGATCGTATGTCTCCTCGGTCGAAGGTTCTTGTCCTGATGCCAATGAGCATTTGACCCCAAAACCCAACATCTTCTGCGCCTTCAGGGGCTGGGTAACCTCACCGCCTCGCATGCATGCATCGAGTGATTTAGCAATTCCGCCGATTAGATTTAGAAACGTATCCCGGACATCCGCCCGATCTCGAAGTCGGTAATCCAGAGACGAATGCCCTGTCTTATCGGCTCGAATATAATGGGCCCAGATTTTGAAGTCGGCCTCACGCTCTTCCAGCCAATCTTGGTCGCTGTCATCCTCGATCTGAGAGGCGACACGACAGCTTTCGAACAGATCTATACATTCCCACGTCGCATCAATGATACGCTCCTCGGTGGCCATCTCTTCGAGGGACTAGATATGGAATTATTACCAGTCTACCATTCGACGAATATGGAGTACTGCGGCCCTCTTAAATAATGTCCTCAGCAGATTGAATCCGATAAAATTCAATGAGCCTCTTTTACATAGAGGTTTACTCACATAAAGGCATACCGATATTAGGTCATAGAATAGGTAGCAATGCCTATTAGACCCCGCAGGAAGATAGATTTTGCTGCCTTTGCTCAGCCAATCTTTTTGATTCTCACCCCCGAGAGCTGTCGTGATTGATTGGCTAGAGCCTCTGGAGGGCAGCTGTAGGTACCCCGCTCGAATAAGGCGTGAAGGAAGCTCCTCAGTAATCAATATCACATATTCTCCGTTCTCTAGGTTTGCAAAGGTTTGCAAATATTCATCATAATGGATAAATGCTGGTTTGTCTTACAGCAGACACACTATCCTCCTCCGACAACAGAGTATATTGATGGCGGAAAGACAAAGCAGAGTGGAGCAATCTGCCTTGGTGATATGATTACTAGCCTTGACGCCCTTGATTATCGACTGAACGAGAATGGCCCTGAGCCTCTTCCACTAGACATGCCCATATACCGCACGAGCTCCGGTAACTTCAAGTGGGAACTCGGTAAAACGCGAGATCGGGAACTGCGAGTTTTGTTGACTGCACCGATGGCAGCTTTGCTAGGTGTGGATATTGGCGCCGAGCTTGAGACGATTCTCAGAAAATCTACAACAAAAAGCTACCTAATCGAGGCGCTAGAATGCGAGATCATTCAACCTCGCAGGGCATACATTGACTCGGCCCTCGCGATCGGCCATGTCAGAAGTTTGGTAAACAAGAAAACAAACTTGTTTGGTTGGAAATTGTACATGGTGACTGGAATGATCATCGCCAAGGGTCGCAAGTCTCAAGAGATTGTAGACTCCCGTGAAATTTCACTCTCGGGAGGCCCCGACGTGTATGTCCACCGTGTTCTTTTCCTATTTATTTAAGAACTCTTACCTAGAGAATGCTGACGATGTTCCCATTGTTAGGCAACTCGGGGGCATACAGCGCGGCTTACCCCTATGGTTAATGCGCCGTACGGGCTAAACCTTTAAAATATATAGTCTAAGTCACTAGCCTTATAGCGCCTATAGTATAATAAGCCCTATTGCCTGCAGGTAAAATAAAACCAGGTGTACTTAAAGCATTGGCTATAGGGGTAAGCTGCGCTGTGTGGGGTATCCTGTCTTTACCGCTGTTGAAATAGAAGGTATATGAGTGGATTGATTACTTGACTAACTAGACTATGAGTAGGTGGGAGAACCTCAATACTATATATACACGAACGGTGTCACGTGACTATTGTACATGCTACATGACCTTGACCAATGCTTTCAGCAACAGCATCTATCAACCCCGCCATTAACTAAGCCCTGAAGTAAGCGTGAACCCCTCAGCTGTTCGATACTGGCTGATGGGTTGTCGAATAGGAATGCATCTCAACAATTCCAACATCACGTGAGACTGAAGCACAGAACCTAGGTAAGGTAGCAATGTCGAGGACCACTCATAGCGAGAGGTCGCGCTTGATTATGCGAGAGCTTTAACACATCACGACTACGGGTAGTTAGTGCTGCTAGTGCGCCATGAAAAAGCTTGATATCACGTCGAAGCGGCAGACACTATCACAAAATGTCGTAGCAGCCTTCGCCATCGAGGCTACGCGCCATCTTCTAGGCCTTCTAAATAGCGGGCTGTGGCAAGAAGGCGGTGATGATCAATTCGTAGCTGCTCTTGCAGGTACCATTCTAGCTATCAATGAGGATCTTGGAACCAGAAGCCCCACTGCAAAGACGAGAGAGGATATCATTATCTTACTTTCCAATCTGGAAAGGCTCTGCTGGGTAATTCAACACTCATTCGTGGTTTACCGGAGATGGGGGTGATGGTGCACTGCGCTCCTTGATAATCGGCTAACCAATGTATTCTCAGTGGCCCACCAAACCAGTCCCTTCAAATAGCAAGCGGGAGGACTGGCCTGGCCTTAAACACCGCTTCAGGCGCTTGGCTAGTCTTTCGGAGAAATCCCCTTCTTCGCCGGCGCTGAAGAGTATTTTACTTCTCTCTTCCGCGTCCAATCGTGTCGCCGGATCGGCTCGGATCGGGCTGCTGGAAAATTTAAAGCAGTTCCCTAGACAGAGGCGGTCAGAGAAAGAAGCTCATTTGACTTTACGGTCGCGGACAGTCTATGAAATTGTTCTCCATGATCACCATGATATTGCCAGCCTGCTCCATACAACTCTACAGGCATATTGCATTTGCGGAAGCCAGACCATCAGCACGCTACTAAGGCTTAAAGTTGACAAGTTGCCGGATCAAGACAGCGTAACGTTCAATACATTCTTTGCCATTCATCCTCATAAGATACCAGCTGAAATCGACTCTAATTGGCAAGTTGCGAAGATTAGCGCAGTGGGTGGGTACATTATTCACATTACATAGTATTCGTGGTCGCTATCCCAGTAGATTCTAGACCACGAAGGGACAAATGGCTGCTGACTTTTGCAATCTAGACATGAAAGTTCCGGTAGAAAGCCAATTGCAATCGACGCGCAAAGCTTCTGCGAAATGATATGCCGAACTAGACAGGAGCCTCTTAGTATCACTGTGTCCGAGAGCTTTCTGAGTTTGGGCGGAGATATGTTTGAACCATCTCGATCCTGGATCCCTACGGGTCCGGTTGTTACTCTCTACGACCTCCTGAAGCAGGGAGGATTGGGCCGGAAAGCTAGATATGTACTGATGTTTATGATTACTAAAGCCATCTGGCAATTCTTTAACACAGGATGGCTTCTAGTCCCGTGGACGGCAAAGACCGTGCAGTTCATGGTCGAGCGTCGCAAGGGACAAGAAGGAATATACCCTGATGAGCCGTTCATATTAGCCCACTTTGAAGAACAAAAAGATAAGCAGATGGACAACCGTTTTCACGTCATCAAGAACCTAGGGGTCCTGCTTCTGGAACTAGAAAAGAACAAAGTCATGGAGGATGAAATGGACCTGATTCCCAACCGCAGGGAACTAGAAGGCCTTGACGAACTAGGGAAAGCTCGCTATATTGCTTGGACAGTGTACGACAACCCGGAGAAGACCGAGAACATACCTGATGGTCTGCTGGGTGCTATCGGTGAGTGCCTGAAACCCGATAAATTACGACAATATTAGGAATGGGAGGAGCCTGCGGCTCTCAAAAGGGCAATGCAAGACTTGATTACAACTCCAGTTCTGCAGGCGGTTGAAGCTATCTTTCAAGTCTCAGACGATATCTCATGGAGCAAGCCAGCTGCTCAACCCCACCATGCGCGTCGAATGTATCCCGCAACCAGGTGAGTACTCTATAGAAATGGGAAGCATCTACCTAATACTTAGTAGCCTGAGATTCCCCTATGCGGAAGCACTGGAAACTGCCCCGTCGGCTACAGGCCGTATACTAAGCCTACCAGAGTAAGAGTCTCCTTCAACGACAGTAATATGTGCCAACCCATGAAGACAACACTAACGTCCGAGTAGAAATGATAGACCATCCTCGGAACAATGGTTTAACCAGTTGGACGAACTTGACCAAGTTCTCCAGGCCCGCGAAGATGAACAAGGTGGCTCATACCAGCGAGTCCGCATAGCGATTCTGGATACCGGCATCCGGGAGGATAGCCAATAAGCTAACAGCACTACTCACGGACCGTACGCTTACGGACCACCCAGCTACCCTATTTATACGCTTTACACATATTTAATTACTTGGCAATTTTTTTATTAATTTTAATTTTACGATTTTTTTTTATATTTATTTAATTTTTTATTTTTTGCTTTTTATTGCTATGTTTTTAGTTAATGTTTAAAAGCGTGCGCAAGCTGCAGTATATAATATAAAGCTTGGGATATTAGTTTGTGCGGTAGCTAAAAAGTAAAATGCGTTTTAGTTATATATAAACTGCTGTTTAGCTGGCGTGCTTATTAAAAAAAAAAAAAAATTAAAACCTTTAAGCTATTTTTTTATATTTAAAAAGTTAGTTAATATATTAAGCGGTTAGTTAAGCTAAACTAAGCTATGTTTTTTTGTTTAAAAATCTGTTTATAACAATTGCTAAATTAAAAACAATTAGTTATTTAAAAATTAATAAAGCTATAATAGTTAATATTAACTTTTTTTTCGATAGATTTAAAGCTTTAAAAGTTTTTTATATTTTTATTAAACGCTTTTATAATATTAATAAAATAAGTATTAGCTAAAACGTTAGCAGCAATTATTAAATACTTGCTAAAGCTAAAAATTGTTAAGCTTTTAAAAAAAATGTTAAATAAAATAAATAAATTATTGTTTTAAAATATATTAGCAATAACAAAATAGTTTTTTTGCTGCTAATTATTTTTAAAAATATTAAAGTATAAAGCTAATAATTTTTTTATTAAAACGTTAGTTTATAAAACAATTAATATTTTAAAGCGTTATTTAAAAAGTAAACAAATAATAAAATAATATTTAATTAGCTTAAAAATATTTTTATACTTTTTATTTAAGCTTAACATAATAATATATAAATAGTTTTAATATATAATAACTATAATTTATATATAAATAATATTTTTTTATTGCTTTGTTTGCTAAACAAAATTTAGCTAATATTTTATAAGTTTTATTGCAGTTATATAATATAAACGTTAAACATAAAAGTTTTTAAGCTTTTAAAAAAAAAACTTAAAAATTTATTGCAAAAAAGTTTTAATACAGTTTTAAAGCTTAAGCTTTTAAAAAAAAAAAATGTTAAAAGCTTATATTTTTGTTTAAAAGCTTGTTTTAATGTTTTAAATAATTAAAAACGCTTAAAAAACAGCTAGAATTTATTTGCAAAATTGTTTAAAACTGTTATTATTAAAATATATAATATTAAAAAAAAAAAGTATAGCTAAAGCATAGCTTTTAATACTTATAATAGCAAAAAAAAAGTTAATATTAGATTTTATTATAAAAATAGCTAACTTATAAATAAATATATTTTTAAGTAGCTAAAATTTTTAAAACAGCTGTTATAAGTTAGCTATTTTTAATTTTGTTTTTAATTTTTTTTTGCAAAAGCTGTTTATTAAAAAAGTTAAAAAAGCTTTTAATTATTAAGCTAATAAAATTATACATTTTAAAGCTAAAATTAGCTAGCTTAAAGCTAAAGTAGTTAAAAAAAAAAAAAAGTATTAGCAAAGCGTAAAAATTGTATTAAAGCAGAAATTAGTATATATAGCTAACGTACGCAAAGTAAAACAAAAGCTAAAGCATAAAGTTGTTTATAAAAACGAAGCTAGCGATTGCTAGGTGTTAGGCATACTAATTGGATTAGCAGACACCTGGCAAGAAGACGAAACGGAAGCAGAAGACTGTATTTTAGTAGAAAACATTAGAAATTAGTGATCGCAATTAATTTTGTTGAGATCTAGGGCTTTAATTAAAGGGTGGTGGTTTTAGTGTGAAGTGGTTCGTAAGCGTACGGTCTGTGAGTAGTGCCGTTAGCTTACGTAAGAGCTATTCGAGCATATAAAGACTTCGTTAGCAATCAAGAAGCTAAGATAGACAAAACCGGGCACGGCACACATGCAGTGACACTAGTGTATAAAATGTGCAGGTCTGCTGATGTATATGTTGGGCGGATTTGGGAGGCAGGCGCTGTAGAAACTGCAGCTAATTCACGAGCCACGATGTCATTAATGGAAAAGGTATTCCCTACACTAATATTAGCTTTAACGAATACTATAGACTGACGAAGAATTATACACATAGGCGATCGTGTGGGCATGTGAAGAATGCAAAGCCGACATTATATCTATAGCTTCCGGGTTTGAACACGATGACGAAGACATCCGCCGGAAAATCAAATTGGCCACTGCTAACGATACCTTGGTGTTCGCAGCGGCATCGAATTACGGGAACATGAAGACAATCTTCTTCCCAGCTCGCCTGCGTAACGACGTTTTCGGTATCTTTTCAACAGATGCCCGGGCCAAGGTAGCTGGTGTATCCCTTTCTATTAACCCTCCACGTCGCCGCAAAGGCTATAATTTTGCAATTCTGGGCGAAGATGTTGTCGTGTCACCGTATGAAAAGCCTGTAACAGGCACATCATACGCAACAAGCATAGCTGCCGGCTTAGCCGCGAAACTCATTGACTTTTCAAGGCAGAGTACGCCAGCATCATCAATTAGGCTGGTTAATCACTTGCATTCTTTTGAAGGAATGGCTGCAGTATTCATGAAGATGGTCGGAGAAGAGACTTCTTATCACTGTCTTCGCCCATGGAAGCTGTTAGAGCATGCACTACCCGATGAGACAAGACAGTGCAAGAGAGAGAGAGTTTGCGACATTATATCTGGCGCACTCGAGAGGAGGCATGATGACTGAATTAGTATTGTCGCTAATTATTTGTTTGTTACTTTGCAGATTCGATACTATTGTTTTTAAATCGAAGTGCAGCGTGTTACTGTCGCAGAATGTGCCGGGACCCAACTTGAAACCCTAGTTCAGCTTAAGTGCGCCTCGTTGACTTAGTTATCGGCCCCTCACCGTGCTGGGCTATATGGTAGCCCAAGTAACCTGTGACCTCTATATTCTAGACATTAAGTCTTACAGGTTATGCTCATTCCTCCGTCGATAACCAAAGAAACAAATTGGCAACCTCTTCTGGCTACGCAAGACATCCCATAGGCACATCAGTTAGAAGCAACTATTTCAGCCCGGGGACCACTTCCATCGCTCGCTGTACTATTGGAGTATCTGTCCAGGTGGGACCAATGCTGCTCACACGAATATGATGTGGAATGTTGTCGATAGCTGAAAGACGATCAGCCTTCGGAATACTTGTCAGGGGCGAAGACGTATCAAAGAGTGTTGCAATTTAATACGCCATATGGAGCAATTTTCCGGAGATTCGGGAGGTGCGTATCTACACGGTAAGGGCGCTATCACGAGGGGAGGTGTTCATTACGTACTGTGATGTCGGCCAACCTCGTGCGGCTCATCTGCAATTGCTCAAGTTTGATTGCCAGTGTTTAACCTGCAAAGACCCGAACCGGCGGGAGCCAGATAAGCGGCGGCGAATAATCATATCTCTACATGACGGACTCTTCGACGACGGCCCTAAACTCCAAACGCGACTGTATTACAACGATTCTACTTACGTCGCCCGGCGCCTGGGCCGGGCATACGAGTATTCGATGCGAGCGACAGCCGAGACTTTCTACTACTGTTGCTACGAAGCCTACGCATTCGTTGCCTTTTTTCGAACTCCATGGGAGCGCGGACAAATCGAGGAAATACATTCAACCATTACAAAAGGAAGGTAACTTATGCAATGGGGGGATAGGTAGCAAGCCCTTGGAACTCCTTATGAATACATGGAATGAGAAATGCGGCGCGATAAGTATGGCCTCCCCGCCCGAGGATTCCGGATTCGTTAATCGAGATGGCCGATAGAGTCGACGAGACCAGCAAGGCCAAAAATGGAAACAAGAGTAAAAGGGTGGACAATACAAGCAAGAGATAGCAGCTGGTGTTGGGGGGAGCGACGGCAAAGTTGAATTTTTTTTTTTTTTCAAACAAGCAAAGTGTCAGGGCCTGACCAATATTGATCGTTGTCTGTATTATGAGATGGATGATGTATTAAGTAGAGAGAGTGGTCCTATGGATGCTACGGACACTCCAGTACATATGGCTACTTATAGTGGGTCCAATAGTGGGGTTGCACCTGACACAAAGTCTCAGCCGCAAGAAGTTCATAAAACGGTATACGGAGGTTGGGGCCAAAAGTCTTCATCAGCCTTAACAATTGAGTACAGTGCATATTACATACTACATACGGTAGATGCTTCCTAGTTAGGAAAGGCTTCGACTATTCTTGCCAGACCGCTAACGGCCCGATATTGACATATTTTCTACTTCACAGACCGCCACCAGACCGAAACGCAACCTGCCAAGCTGTTAGCAGTTTGGCAAGAATAGTCGAAGCCTTTCCTAATTAGGAAGCATCTACCGTATGTAGTATGTAATATGCACTGTACTCAATTGTTAAGGCTGATGAAGACTTTTGGCCCCAACCTCCGTATATGCAGCCTCTTTTATTGAATAGGTGCATGCGGGTGATCTTCGTTACAATTCTGCTATGACCAGAGGATATGGTTCCGTAAGAGAGATCAATTCGTAAGAATCCACATATGAAAAAGGAAAAAGAGGATAAACTGGAAGTCAATCGCGCGTGGGCGCGCAGATTGGCAAAGGTGCTGGCGATGTGTTGTGATCGTGGCGAGTGAGTGGCTTGAGTATGCGGCGCAGTAACAATACATTTCATTTTAGACGTATCACATACCCCGGTCTATACTTACCCTGTAATGTGCATACCCCGATACAGTTACCCATGACTTACCTGGGAGCTATGGCGGGCCAAAGCTTAATGTCCTCAGAACTCGAGCAAATTTGGGTTTCGTGAGTTATTATTGAGCAAACACCCATACAAATGAATTTATCGGAATCAACTTTATGTACGGGAACCCTCTGGCCCGTGTTTGGTAGCCAAGTGGGGTCCGTGGGTATATGAGAAAGCAAACAGTCTCGAACTAAAGCTTCTCTCCCCCATTGTTTGTACCCAGGTACCCTAGCAATCGATGGGTCAATCACTGAGGGTATCTCTACCTAGCAACGCTGAGGGCTTATGCTACAGAGGGCCAATACAAGGGTTAGCGCTATATTGCAGCGCGTTATAGCTGCCCAACCCAATTTCTCCAAGCGTATACTGCGCTAAAGGCATTCTATACTGGGGGATCACAGTGCACTGCAGAACTGCACCATACCAGAGGAATGATAGTATTCAGTTGCTACACTAAATGACTATCTAATACCGAGGGTATACTACAGAACAAGCATTGAAGTAAACCTTATATGCCGGCGCCAACTTCATTGAGTTACCTATAGGTATCTAGGTACCTACTAAGGCTTATGCTACTAGGGGCTAGTTACAACGAAGACAAAACAATGCTTTCTCTAAGCAGAAGGACGAACTACTCGCCTCCTAGGCAAGAGAGTAAACCGCCTACTTTACATCGCGAGGCTACACTACAGTTCTCCATGCGGCATGAGACTAAACTGCCTAGCACTTCTCCCACGCAAGAGATGAACTGCGGCTCCTGGACAAGAGCATAAACTATCCGCTCTGGGGAGTAGCTTAACTCCCTACTCCAATTCGCTACGCAACCCCCCGCCACTGCACATCCCCCTCCATTTCCCCCTCGGGAGCAGAGGTAAAATCGCCGCGCCTGAGTATGCGTTAAGCTGCTTCGTCCAAGGAACTATGTGACGTTAAACGACCCCTCTTGAACTAGCTCCGGCAACAGAGGTTAAAATCGTTCAACCCCTTTCCCTCCTTCCCTTACTCCCCCTTCCCCCTCCCCCCTCTCACCCTCATTCTTACCACCCCTTTACATATTCCCTCTCCCTTGAGCCCAGCTTCTAAACTAATGGTCCAATATATTACACCATTTCCTATGTTCTCTCTCTATCCTACTTCATATCTGTCTCCATACAGATATGGTTCCCTGCCCAGCTATCATTCCAATATATTATTATATACTATACCAGCTCCTATGTTCCCCCTTTATCTTACCTCATATCTGTCTCTACAGATATGTTGCATTGACCAGCATTATCCCCAGCACTTATAGGCTAGCCGTAGAGTGACCATTGTAGAGTAATTGGTCTAGACCTGTAGATAGCGTAATTTGGAGGGGGGGACTTCGAGGGCCCTCGGGTGTGTGGCGGGCCTCCACGTAGCATAGCGTAGGCGTAGTATAGATTTGTATAGACATAGTATAGCGTAAATAAACTGGAGGGGGGAACTTCGAGAGTCCTCGGGAGAGTGGCGGGCCTCCAACTAGACGTAGACTTAGACATAAACGTAAATATAGAGATATATAGAACGTAGGTATGTAAAGACGCAAGTGTAATTGTAGGTACTTACATAGAAGTAGTTGTAAGTTTCAGTAGACAGATGTGGTTAGATGTAGAGTAGTAAGGAAATATCGCAGGGGAAGGATTTCGAGCACATTTAGGTGTATGGTAGGCCTTTAATTAGCTACATAGACGTAGGTGTATAAATGTAGACGTAAACGTAGATGTAAGCAAAAATGTAAACGTGGTCGTAAATATAGAAGAAGCAAAAGTATGAGTAGATGTAAACATAGATATAGACGTAGGTGTAGGTGTAAATAACACAAAAGTAGATGTAGATATAGATATAGACATATAGATAGCAAAACTATTATTATCATTATTATTATCATTACACTTATTCTCCCCTACTTTTATCTACTAACGAACTACTAAGTAGATCATAGGAATAGTGTGGTAGTTTAAGGTTGTAGTGATGGTTAACCTGGTATACATGTGTCTTTGGTAGATAATTGTAGGCAGTAGATAGTTCAATTGGAGGGGGGAACTTCGCGAGTCCTCGGGTGAGTGGCGGGCCTCCACAAATAGATATTTTTACGTTTCCTTAGGTATGTAGAAGAAGGGGAGGTCTAGGACACCTACCTAGTCTTTCTGGTGTCCACAGGCAGGCGTGGTAGTAATATTAACAGTAGTACTAGCGACAGCAGTAGTAACGGTAGTAGTAGTAGCAGTCGTAAATGTTGTTATCTAAGTGGCTGTGAGTTCATATGAGCACATCACGAAGATAGAATACATGGAGCTTCTAGAAGCAGAGCAAACGCTGCCTACTTGGCTAGCACCCTTTATGCCAGCTTAGTCTTGCCATTTTATGGCATCACATAAGCTAGGAATGTTGGGTACATACGTATGTAGAACTACATGTATATTTGCCGGGATTAGGTTGGGATAATTAATTTCAAACATTACTAGAGAATTTTATACTGTGATTTCTTTGGCTGTTGAGAGACACAAATAATCAAGAAATTATACAACAGGTAATATAGGGAAATCCACATGAGTTTGAACTACGTTTTCATTAAACATTCGTCAGCTAGGTGAGTGGTTAAACTGCCTCTTGCTGAAAATATTGGTCAAAGTCATGTAGCATGTAGAATACATAGTCACTGGTACTATTCGTGTATATAATAAGGGGTTCTCCCACCTACTCTCACAGTCTAGATAGTCAAGTCAATCCACTCACATACCTTCTATTTCAACACCTCTGTCACACGCAATAACACTAGCCTCCAATAGTCTCAGGAATCTTAGACTGCCAATGTAGGGAACATTCGATGTCTCGGCGTTGGAATTCAGCCGCATCAGCCCTTGCCTCATTCCAAGACATATCTGTAGGGGCGTCTAGAATAGGCGGGGTTATTATAGGCCATAGAGGGACAAGACCCGAGGCCATAATGTAATCAACTGTCCAACAGGGAAAAAATTCGGCTGCGTATTCTGGCAATTCATTAGACTGTGCACCGTGGTTCGTAACAATTCTACAATTTGTCATCATGGGCCTTTCTCTTCAACCCCTCTTGATTTCTCAGAAGTCTCCTCAAGATCTTCCCACTCGCACTCTTAGGAATAGTGTCAATGAACTCAATCCTCCTTTGAGCCACTTGTGACGCGCACTGTTCTCCTCAATATGTTTATGGGTGGCAGCTTCGGCGTCGGACTTGCCGGCGGCCTTGAGCGGCTTGACAATGAAAGCTTTAGGAACTTCACCAGCGTGGGTATCGGGGACCTGAATGACGGCGCAGTCAAGGACTAGGGGGTAAGTGAGGAGGCAGGCTTCTAATTAGAAGCAACCCACTTGGGTGAGACTAGTGCATTATTTTGGTATAAAAGTAGGAGAGCCTTCCCAACTTCTAAAAGAGAGGCTTAGTAATTAATAATATTAAAACCTTACTTTATACTTCTACTTAGCAGTGTCCTATCTGTGACTTACCTTCACTCCGGAGACGAAATCTATTGACAGGGAACGACCTTATGGCCTTTTTATTTTTGGTGATTGTTAACCACCGTGGGACCTCAGGCAATGTTAATTTTGCACGCGATTTCCTAGGTACCTAGAATTTGATGAGCTCTTTGATACGGCCAATGACAACAAAGTGTTCGTGGCCTTTTAGTGATATTCTAACTAGCGCCATTATCGCCGGTTCTCGGCCGCTAGCCATCGTTATGTCACGGCAATCTGGATGATTTCCTTACCCGGAGTGGGTAGCCAAAAACGATCTCGAAATGTCTCACCTCTACAGCAGGTTCACCACCACGACTCAGTGGATAGCTGCAGCAGCTCAGGAACTCAGAAAACGAAGGAAATCCAAGGCGTCGATTGCGGTGTTATACTGGAATGGTATTGGGATGCGAGGCACGCGGGATACTGCATAAGAATTCCTGTCACTTACGAAATACGGAGCTATTGATCTGCCGTATTTACATTTATTTTTATATACTCGCCAACCCGAAGCCCTCCAGTTGTACAAGTATAGAGCAAGTCGCTTTTCAGAATATGTGATTTATAATCCCTTGTTGGGGGTAAAGTTCTGTTAATTGATTGCCCTACAGTCGTCTATAAGAAACGACGGGCTGTTATGACCATCTTGTCTTACAAACTGTGCTCCCAATAGCTTTACGTCAATGGTGGCGAAGTCAATTGCGCTGTGGTACTGAATTATGACCCTATGATGGTGTGGCTGAGACAATAAAGCAGGGACTTACAATTGTAGCCACAATGATATCGATGTAGATCTTCAGCTTTTTTGAGTTGCAAACACTGTTGCCTAAGCATCTAGTATTCGTTCATTGCACCACCGGAGTTCGAGATGTTAGGGAGCCAACGACCCCACCACTCGAAGAGGTCGGGTCACCCAGCTGTGCATCGTTCTCTGAAAAAGGCGCTTTGATAGCATTGCTTTAGTGAAATCTTAGTTGCCGGCGGGACAGTACAGCCTCGGTGCGGGAACATTTCCCGTATTCCATGAATAGTGATCGTATTCCCCTCAAGATCCTGCTATACCGCCGCAGAAAATAAGCTAGTCTTACTCGGAGCTTCTTGAGGCCCTATTTGTGGAGGATGTGCGATGCAGACCTGACTGGCGTGGTGACTACCGCGTCTGGTGTCGACTCGACCGCTTCCCAGCCACTGGTCCCACGGCAGGATGTTTTGTTTAATCCGCGGCTTTGTTAGCACTAATAACTTATAAATTCGGCATTAAGTCACTACGACGTGAATGAAAGTGTCACACCTTCTAGGCTAGAACAAAGAAGGTGTTGTGCACATAAGTGTACGTATCAGTTGGCAATAGATTAGACTCTTCGCCTAACAACGAGTGTTTATCACCCCCCCATACTTAGGTAATGACAGAAGGCAAACCTGTAAGAACATACGGCCGAGCTAGGCCTTGGTCGCTTCGACCGTCCGAGGAAAGCCCTGAAATTGCCCACGGGAACCCCGCCACGGCCTTGTCGGCGTAATCATAAGAGCTTCACCAAAATTGCTGTAGGGCTAGTGTTACGCGTTGATTCTAGCCGGATAACTACGAGAATTTCATGTCCGAAGAATCCCACGTAAGACTGTAGGATTAGGCTACCGAGTAAATTAATTGCTCACTAATCAGCGTCAAATCCACGAGGTAGTAGCTGAACCTCGGCATGGACCCCGCAGATTCCCAGATATACCCTCTGGTTCAGGTCTATCCGACAGTGATATAATCTGGGGTTGGAGACCGTTATAACTGTTTCCTATCATTCATTGTTCCAACTTCATACTCCAGCTTTCAATCAAACCAGGACCGAAATATCTCTCTCACCATGCCTAAGTGGGTTTTCAATCACACCAAGGGTGCCTTTACCCCTGAAGACAAAAAGAAGCTCGCCCAAGGCATGAGCAACATCTACACGACCTTTGGATTGCCGGCTTTCCTAGCCCATGTGCACTTCTTCGAGCTAGAGGATGATAACATCTGGTCCGGCGGCGAGCCCTCCCACCCGTTCACCACCATCAACCAGGCTAATTATTTTAAAACCCATTATTTTAACAGTGGGTTAAAAAAGTGGATAAAATAGCTAAAAATAAATACTAAGTAGATTTATATATAT